>JAOVYX010016427.1:0-24712 GCA_035668315.1 Drosera spatulata | reverse complement strand
AGAGGAGGAATGTGGTGAAGGTGAGGATGGTGATGGTGATGGTGATGGTCTTGGTGTCTGGGGAAGAGGGTGAGTGTGGCGGTGGGTTTTGCATTGTTGAGTGAGGGATGGTGGTGGTGTGGGTGGAAATGGGATGGGGAAGGTGTTGGGTTTCCCACAAGGAGGTTTCGCATATGATTGGTTGACTTGACTAGATGTAATCATGTGAGACCATTCACATTAGATTATGCAAAATATTGCGGTGGAAAGGAGAAAATTAAGTTGTTAGAAAGATGTGTTGGAATTTGTATAAACTCTGCGAGGCAGCGGTAATCATCAAATATTTAATTTTATCTTTAAAAAATTATAATCGTTTGATTAACGGATTTGTGGATGTTAATTTAGATTGATACAATATAATGATTAAATATTATTTTATGTAAATTTATTATGAAATATTAGACGTATTATAAGTTCGGATTGTGTAGTTGATTTAAAATCGATGATTGCAACAACCCAAAAAATTCGTGTTTGTATAAGTTGAGGATATTAATTTTCATGAAAGCACTAGATTATAAATACATAGGATATGTTTCCATTGATGATAAATTAATTTTACTCAAAAATTTAAGACACATAGTTATGTATATTAGAGATGGCTACTATAAGAGAAGAGGAGATAGAAGCAGGAGCAACTTCTTGTTCTTTGGGATGGTTTGGTAAATAAGTTTTTGTCACGAGCAACAAGAATCTTATGACTCTCACACTATTAAAAAAATAATTCTCAAAATAATATATATAATGATGTGTTAGTCTATAGTTAGAATATCTACGTCAGAAATATGTAAATATCATTATCTAAAATTGAATATTCTCAAATGAGTTTGAAATTATTATTTTTCACCCACGATTCGAATCGAGGCTAACTTATAACCACGACATGTAAATCAACTGTGGAACCATTAATCCCCTACTCAAATCATAAATATGTCTCTCTTTTCCCAACCCAAACCAATAATCCCCTACTCAAATCACTGCATCCATGGCGGCGAATCACACACAACTCGCCTCCACCACCAACGACCCCAATTGGCCAGACAAAGCATGGAGTCTCCTCACCCAACTCCGCGCTCAATCTCCGCTCATCCAATGCATAACAAACTTCGTCTCGATGGACCTGATGGCGAACACCCTCTTATCAGCCGGCGCATCGCCCGCGATGATCCACTCCGTCGATGAGATTCCCGATTTCACCTCACCCCTCTAATCGCCGCCCTCTGCGTCAACGTGGGGACGATCACACCCGACTGGTTGCCGGGGATGAAGGAGGCGGCTGGGGTCGCGACGAGGGAAGGGAAGCCGTGGGTGCTCGACCCGGTGGCGGCGGGCGCGACGGGGTTTCGGTTGAGGGCGTGCTTGGATTTGGTGGAGTTGAGACCGACTGTTATTAGGGGTAATGGGTCGGAGATTATTGCTCTATCTAATGCTTCGGTTGGGGGTTCCAGGGTAAAATTGTCTACCCTCTTCATCTCATACTTTTGTTACGAGAACCACTCTATCAAAATTCAAACATCACTTTTTATCACGAAACCCACTTGAACTTGAAGATTGCATTGACCCACCCTATAATGCACTCAATTGGGAGTTCATTGTTAGACTTGCTTTGATACCATGAGACTAACTTCATAAATAATACGAATCGATGATAGTAAAATGTATCATGAGTATCATGTAACTTATGTGATGGGATAGTTGGAATAGGTTAGCAAGAACAATTCGTAGGAGAAAATCCATTAAAATTTAGGTCTTTGACTGGTTGTACAAAAATTTCGGTAATGTTTTCTTTTTCCTTTTTCTTTTTCACGTATCTGTTGTAATTGGCTAGGCTGTTATACATAAAAACTTGTTTGATGTTATGGTGCAGTACTGTGTTTATGAAGTTTTAATTAACATGTCTTCCAAATTGACCGATAAGCTTCCTGAGTTTTGAAAAAGATGAGCACATATTGTCTATACTCTAATGATGAATGTCTTCTAGATGCTGAGCAATTTTTTGGAGTTTGGAGGTGAAGATAAACTGTGGGATGCACGTTTGAGAAATTGAACATGTGTTAGGTTAAGGATAATAGATGGACTGCATCATATACTTTATCCATGTATCTATAATCAGGATAATAGATGATGGAATCTTTTTTTCTTTTCTTTATGCATTATGCTGATATTCATAATGTCTTTGTACGGTATGCTGTAATTCATCCTTGTGATATAGCCATTTAATCACCTTTCTTCTACGTGATGATTTAGGGAGTGGATAGCGTACATAGATCGGAAGATGCTATTGAAGCAGCTAAGGCATTGGCTCTAGCAACTGGATCAATTGTCGCAGTATCTGTTTCAATTGACATTATAACAGATGAGAGGAGAGTTCTCGGTGCCCACAATGGAGTTCCCATGTTACAAAAGATAACAGCTACCGGGTGTTCGGTTACTGCTCTAATTGCCGCCTTTGTTTCAATTGATCCATCTCATGCTCTTGAGGCGGCAGCTGTAGCATTATCGATATTTGGAATTGCTGGTGAACTGGGGATGGAGATAGCCAAAGGTCCCGCGTCTTTACGAGTTCACTTAATAGACTCATTATATGGTCTTGATGAAGACACGGTGAAGGCCCGTGTCAAAATCACCTGCATCGAATGAAACCAAACAATGAAGGCGTAATTTGGATTTTCTCCATCTCATTCTGAGCACGAAGCTCTATGGTCGTTCACAGTCCTGATTAATCATAGCATCTTTTGTATATTTAAGCTAATTATACCGCTTCTACAAGAATAAGATAGGTTGCTCAATATGAGCTTTTTCATTATATGAGGATCGCAGCTTTGCCTATTGAACTAGTTATGAGTATATCGCAGCTTTGCATAGGAAATGGAGATTTTTTTAGCTTGATGAAAAGCAGTCGACACTCTTCATGTTCCGTTATTGTTAGTATGTAGTAAAATTTATGCGATAGATTAATTTGGGAAAAAGCTCATTTGTTTTTGTTTCATACTATTAATGTCTTCATATCTTACCCCACCAAATCATCATATTTAACCTTTCATTAGTTTTGAATTGAAGGTCCCGATCTCGATTGAACTGGGAAACCAACAATAATAAGTCAAATCGGCCTGAAGTGGTCGAAGTGGAAGAGAAAATCTGGGTAAGTGGAAATCCAGATCTCCTGGACTGGGTTTATAGTAATTTGATTGATTCAGATTATCCGAGGGTTGGTTTGATTCTTGTTTCGGTTCTGGTTGGGCAAACGCTGGTCCAATCCTATACGAAGAAATGTTTCTTTACTTCTTTCTTCCCTGTGGATTTCTTTGCGGCTACAAGACAGTCCACCAAATCAATCCATATATAGCTTGCTCCATACAGGAAGTCACAAAGTACAAACCACGCTTCGACAGATCATCGATATAAATAAAACACACAATTTCTGGGAACAATCACACGCATCCAACATGCACCAGCATCAATATCCTTAGTAGGTCAAGTTAACAAGAATCCTCAATAACGTCTCAGCTCCATCCGTGGTGTCCTGTTCACTCGGAACAAGTGGCCTAACCTCGGCATATCCACAAGCACTCTTAAACTTTCCTGTCCCTCCAGTCACGGACAGGCGAGACATTGGACTTCCGATCTTGTACACTCCAAAGAAGTTGATGCTGTCTCCATATTCTCCTCCTTCCATCATCGCCGTGAATGCCATCAGTTGTGAGGTGCCATCCCCAGAACTGGCGACATAGACCCCTTGCGCCTGACCCACTGTTTGGGATGTGAGGTCAGGCGAGGAGGTCAGCACGTCATCAATGACCGTGATGGTTCCGAATGCCAGTCCCAGTCCATCTGGCCCCAGTTGGGTGTCAGCACTCTGCACGTTGTTGTTGTTGTTTGGAGCAAACCCTGTTCCTGCTAACCCCGTCCCTAAGGGAACGCCATTGACACCGTTCACAGTTGGCATGGCGCCATTAGCGTTGGGGATGGCGACTCCGTTTTTTGGCGGGAGGAAGCCCAGAGGCCTAGCGAACGGGACTTGGCCGTTGTAGATGTTCCCTAGCAGGCCGGTGATCGGTCTTGCTGTTGGGCTACTCCCTCCTAGTATGTCGTGCATGTATAGTTCAATTACAATTGGGTTGGCGGCACCCGTTGTTGTGGTTCCACCTGCTGTTGATATTGTCGCGACATTAGATGCCACAAGTAGAACAGCGACGAAAATGGATGCTGATAGTTGCTCAAACATTGTTTGATTGTGTTAGTTTTTTCTCTTGTATGAACCGACGTATGAGCGAGGATGCATACCGCTGGCTGTACATGGTTTATATAGTCAAGGGGGTGTGGCTTCCTATTATGGAGTTGTTGAGAGACCATGGATATGAAGCAGTTGATTCTGCTGATGTGTTTTGTGGTCAGCTGTCACTAGGTGCGGCTAGGTGCCTTGATGTTGTAGTTGTTGGAACAAAGGAAAGTGAAGAAGACTGTGGGAAGAGTCAAGAAAGATGTAGGAGATGTAGAAGTACGTACAGAATAATTCTTGAGTCCAGATATATCGACATCTTGATATCTGAAGCAAAGGTATTTGGGATATTCATGAATTACATTTGATGCTTAAAACTTCAATAAAGTTAAATTTTTTCACCTGATATCGATTCGGGTTGTGTAAAAAATTTCTCAAGAGCCTAGAGAATATTCACATACGATGGTTAACCAATTAGTTTTCTCGATCCTGAATTACTGACAGAGTGAATCCATGATAGCATGAATAGAATTGACCTTTTTATAATTAGCCTATAATACGAGTGGAGTTCAGTTCTACTGTTTTTCACTACAAGTACACATCTGATCAAGAGAGATTTCCATATCATAACGATTGATCCCATGAGCGCAAGGACACATTAACGAGCATATGGCAACATCAACTGAGAGAGCCTGAGATGAGAGTAAACGAACGAGATGTTCAAAGGTTTGAACAAGGGCATGTGAGCGATGACATTGCCAAGGGCCAAGAGGATGAACACAGCATTCAGCATTCGAGGCAAATTGATTCGGATTTGAACAAGCATCGTTGAGGACCTTGACAATCACCCTTGACACCGGGTAGTCAGTTTGTCCATCAAGGGAAGTGCAGTGTCTGACGAACCACCATGTGGTTCTGCAATTATCCAAACATCCTATGCCGACCATTTGGCTCGATGAAGTTACTACTTTAGTGATTAGCCATCATTCGTCATTCATTCGATTTCAAGTTTGATACTCCCTTAAAACAAGGATAAGAACATGTATACTTGATAGGATTATCAAGAGCACAGTCTTTGCCTTTTCTCGCAAGGCAATGTCTTCATCAATTCAACGTTTACTTCATTCTGACTGCTTATGAAGACCGTCAATTCAACGTTTAAATTACATAAGCAATGGATGACGAAACCAGTCTGACAAAAATTGCTCAGAATGCTTCACATGCCGGCAAGTTATAGAAAAGACCAAAGATCTTTATGGTAATGTACGATCACACAATGTACCTTGAATACACTTGAAGCAACAGTGTCTCCAACCATGCAAAATTTTTATTGGAATCCACAAAGAAACATCCTGCTATCTATGGTCTTTCTCATGAGAATCAAGATCATACCCATGCCCGCTTCCACAGGCACTTCTTCCTACACACTACTCTTCCAGTACAGTCTACACGGGGCGCCTCAAGCTACTACAGAACAACTCAATAGAACCAAAACATCATCCATAGCCATTAACCAAACCATCTAAAGCTGAAAAATCATGGATAGTATCTTATGCATAATCCATGCCACCCATGCCGCCACCCATTGGCATTGCTTCCTTCTCGTCTTTGGGTAGTTCTACCACAACTGCCTCCGTAGTGGTCATTAGAGAGGATACACTGCACGGTGCCACACAGGTAAAACCAAAATGATGAGTAAAAGAATCAGCAGATGAGCTGAAATACAATTGAACCAAATATCCTAAAAAGTAGTACTAGGTAGGCGGGGAGACTCAAGACGACTGCTGCACATTTTTGTTTCTGACAGGTAGACTAGACCTAGGCATATGTCAAGGCGATTGCTAAGGCAAGTTTTAGGTGGTCGAGTGGTCGCCTTAGACAGATATATGTTGATTTTTCAAACGCTAATACCTACAATCTAGTACTCCTATCAAGTCTCAAGACAAAATAACGAAACCCAGACCTGGAGAAGCACTTGAAAATACATAGCTATTCAAGAGCTAACTACTGTTACAATAACAACTCAGCTAAATACTTGTTAAATACTTGCTTTTTTTTCTTTTTTGAGCATCGATTGAACCCATACCATGGATTCATTGAACCGATCCTCTCCTGAAACAAGAAAAAGGAGAGCAGAGTCTTACCTAGCGGCATCAACAAGTGCGGTTCTTATAACCTTCAAAGGATCAATGATCCCAGCTTTTACCATATCGACATATTCACCTGTTGCAAATTCAAGCTAATTGAATTATTGACCCCTTTGCGAATATTACAAGCAAAAATAATTTTATTTTTTAAAAAATGAACTCACCCTTGGCAGCGTCATATCCAAGGTCTGGGTCATCCTGCTCCAGTAGCTTCCCAACAACAACTGCTCCCTCTACACCGGCATTAGCAGCGATAGTATGAACCGGTGTCTGCATAACCAAAACAGAAAAAAAGCTCATTGTCATTTCATAGTTGAAAGAAGTTGGTCTCTTTAACAATAACTACATGGAGCACAAGCGGTAGCCAGTAGCAGTAGAGAGTCATAGTAGCTGGGAACTATTGTTATTTGTTACACCTTGATTCAATCAAGGTAGTCCATGCTTGCAATTCCTCATATAAGAGTTACTCCTATTAAATTTAGTCATATAAGCTCAAACAACACTCAAATAAAATGTCACCAAGAGTACGTGCCTTGAGAGCATTTTGAATGATCTGTACACCAATCTTCTGGTCAAAGTTGGCAGTCTGGAGCTTGTCAAGCTCCTTTGAGGCATAAAGAAGGGCAACACCGCCACCTGCAACAATAGAGTATTAAGGGCATTTTCCACCATTCAGTATACAAGCAATCAACAAGAAGGTAATGTAAATACTCTAACCAGGAACAATTCCCTCTTCAACTGCTGCCTTAGTGGCATTAAGAGCATCTGTTACTCTATCCTTCTTTTCACCTACTTCAACTTCACTAGCCCCGCCGATCTGATCAAAACAACCCAATCAGAATGAAGTTGTGAAAGCTCACATCATCACACCACATAATAATACATGCAAAGTATGAAACAGTAGTATCATTCGGACTAGAGAAGGCCAAATAGCTGTCAAAGATTCCAAGAAACTCAAGTAAGAGCAATGGTGAGGCCCAATACAAACCTTCAAGACAGCAACACCACCAGAGAGCTTAGCTAGTCTCTCTTGCAGCTTCTCTTTGTCATAATCTGAGGTGCTCACCTCAACCAATGACCTAATCTGTTATTATCAACAGAAAAACAGTTCAGGGTCTTGCTGATGTATAATGCAGAACTCTAATGGAATGAACTGAGTGTCATTGAACCTGTTCACATCTTTCTTCGATAGCCTTCTTGTCACCAGAACCATCCAGTATAACAGTGTCATCTTTTGAAACAGCGACCTACCAACCACAACATCGAAAAGAATCAGTACATGCATATTTTAAATTAAAGCCCAGAAACCATCGCACTAACGATACTCATGAACAAACCTTCTTTGCAGATCCTAACGTCTCAAAGTCCACTTTTTCCATGTTCATACCAAGTTCTTCAGTCACCACCTATAAAGCAAAATCATTTTTCTGTAAGTACCAGAGAAGTTTGCATAAGCTATAACCTTTGACACCTAGTCTAGCTTTCTAGGCCTAGAATATCAGATAGCGCATAATATCAACATTAAGTGATCACATGAAATGTACCTGCCCACCGGTCAAAATGGCAAGATCCTGCAGATTGGCCTTCCTATTGTCTCCAAAACCAGGAGCCTTGACAGCACAGACCTTCCAAAAGGAATGGAAACACCGTCACGAATGCTGCCTTTGTGAGGAAGAGAATACACGATATATTAGACCTAAAAGAACTCTGTAACCTTGATTCCAGCACGTATTTTGTTCAGGATAAGCGTAGCTAAAGCCTCGCTGTCAACATCTTCTGCAACAATCAACAAGGGTCTTTGTTTCTGGATGAAACATAAAACCATGTCAGCTTAAGAAAATGGCACAGAAAATGCAAATACATGACTAGAACCAGATAAGGACCTTAAGTGCCATCTCTAGAGCTTTCACGACAGCATTTATGCTCGAAATTTTCTTCTCGTGGATCAAAATAAGCGGGTCTTCCAGTTCCTGACAGAGGAAGGTTAAAAATCAGAATAGAAGAGAATCCATGTTTCAGTCACAAGTGCTAATCCAACTAGTAAGAAAACACTGCGAGAATGGATGAGGTATCAATTAATGTAAAAAAGAAAAGAGGATAGATGTTGTTCGCTAAATACTTACGCATTTCTGGGTTTTCTGGTTAGTGATGAAATACGGAGATATGTATCCCCTATCCAGTTTCATCCCCTCAACAACTTCAAGCTCATTATCCAATGTCTTTCCATCCTGAGAGTTCAAGAAAGATATAAGATAGAATATATCCACCAATCACAGACACAAAGGTGGTTCAACATACAAACAACAAAAGCATGATCAAGCTCCTAAACATAGCACAGCCCTAAAAACTTAATAACGAGGTAGTCCAAACACAAACCTACACACTCACTAATACAGTTCCATGAAAGTTCCTCAAATGCTTCAAATGCTTGAAAGCATGGATGTATTCAATGAAAATGATGAACAATTCAGATTCCCTTCACAAAAAGCTAGTTCTATTTTGTTAAGAGTGTAAACGGAGCCCCAAAAAAAAAACAAAACAAAACAAAACAAAACAAAAAGAAGATGTAATTGATATTAGGATCGATTCACACACACGATTAATCAAAAAAAAAAAAGAGAGACATCAATTTTATATGAAAAAACCCTCAAGGAGAAAAAAAAAACCCACGAACGTTGTTACAAGGGTTATTTATAAACTCATATAAAAACCTCAATTTTCTAAATTCTGATTAGCCTACAAATAAAGATTCAAACCAAGTAAATCTAAAACTCGGAGAAACAAACTGCACAACAAATCCATGCAGCTCGCAACAAGGCCGCACGACCCGTGCAAGGGAAGGGCAAGCCTAGGCTTGCCTGTGCTCAGAGAACAGCAAGAAAACATCTCGCACAGCTCTTGCCAACTCCATCGTGCGATTTCCCCAATCCAGAATCAGGACCACCTCTTCAACAATTGGTGCTAAGCTTATTGTTTTCTAATATAAAGGAAAATATAACTCACTTGGATCGTAATCACTCCTTCCTTTCCAACTTTCTCCATGGCTTTTGCAATCAACTCACCAATCTCACGTTCACCATTTGCTGAAATGGTTCCCACCTATAGAGATTTTAAAAAAAAAAAAATCCATCAGCCCTCAGAACCTATATAATATGAAATTTTAAACACTGAATTTTATAGGGTAAAAAGTACAACCTGAGCAATTTCCTCTGATGTACTTATCATACGTGCTCTGCTCTTCAAGTTTGTAACAACAGCATCAACTGCCATGGTGATGCCCCTTCTAAGATCCATTGCGTTCATTCCAGCTGCAACGGACTTGCAGCCTTCAGTGAAAATGGCCTTCGTAAGAACTGTTGCACATGTCGTACCTATTCAACAATAGAAAAATTAAGTCAGAAATGATGCTGAAATATGTTCAGCTTCACCACAAGCTATCAAGAATTAATCTTAATAGCTATGTCAATCAATACATGAGTTCAAAAGTTAAATCATTGAATCCACAAGGGCTTTGCTTCATGGCAGCTGGGCACTCAAGAAAACCAAAACCGGTCTTCAACAGGACAAACCATAGCTTGAAGCTATTTACATGACATATAAGGTATGAGAGAAACCACTGACCAACGTAAGATTAGTGCCATCTACGGTCAATTAGTCATCTTATGATTTAGGTGGTATTAGGAAGAACTACCCACTACAGATCATAAGATGGTGACCACATGGCCAACTTATTTTGAAATAAACAACTAACCTTATCATAGGTAATCGATCAGGTTTGTTTTTATGGCATTACAAAAACTTAAGAATTGAGATTGCCTTCGGGGATTACGCATTCAGGTGTAATAGGTGGGGACATACGTCTATATCCTTCAATAAAATCAAGGATATCGCAAGATATGAAATACTTACCATCGCCTGCTACATCATTGGTGGCATTGGCAACTTGCTTAACAAGGCTCGCACCCATATTCTTAATTCTGTCTTTGAACTCTATGCTCTTGGCGACAGTAACACCATCCTTTGTCACTTTAGGCCCACCGAAACTTTGTTCAATCACCACATTCCGCCCCTGAACAACAAAACATCACAAACCACAGTTAACCAATGAATGAAAAAGAACATTAATCACGTAACATGAATACAAATCCAGATCCTCCATATTGCTCATCAGGCTTCATTGCAAACGGATGCGTATTCAAAGCGAACCTACTGGTTATTAGTATGTCAATAGAAAGACAATTCAACACCAACTTCTGAATCTCCAAATGACCAATCGTCAACCAACAAGCAGATCCAATACACAGCCAAATCAAAGAGAAATCGGAGACACGGTCTTGATATCCAACTCAAAGATACCTTAGGACCCATGGTGACTTTCACCGCATCAGCAAGATCTTCCACACCCTTCAGCATAGAGGCGCGAGCTTCGACTCCAAACTTGATCTCCTTAGCCGCATAGTTCCGACTCCAATTCACTCTACTTCCCACCTGCACACACCGCAACCAACAATGGTACAAACGCCAATTCGAATAAATCCCATTTTCCCATCAACCAATTCAACATTTTGAGAGAAACCCATTACTCCATGGATGAAATTGAAGAGTGGGTACGAGCAATTTACTCACAGAATTGGCGCCGCAGCGGGCTTTGGATGCGAGACTGAGAGCAGCACGATACATGGCTGTGTGTGAGAGAGAGTAGATGTGCGTGTGTGAAGAAGAGGGAATTGTGAGGGGAGAGAATGGGACACGATGCAGAGAATTCGGGGAGAGGGCAAGGTAACTGATGAGGGTTTAAAGGGAGGCGGAAGGTGGGCAGAGAAGGCTCTAGAACACAAGCGAATGGCAGCGCACCCTTGGGCTTTTATCGAGGGTTTAGGGTTTATGTGTGCGATAAATGCTCTCGCTCATTTCCATTCCTGCGGTATTATCAGCGGTGTACGTATTTATTGTAATTTTTTTCAACGAATCAAAAAACGTATCTATGTAATTATCAAGTATTGGAGATTATTTTTTTGATGCTTGATTGATTTATGATGTTCTTAGATGTCGTTCATTTCAGGATTAGAAAAAAAAACGAGTTATTAATGAATTAATTTTAATTGATTTTCTCAACAAATCAAAATGATGAAATCATGAGGAAAATGATTATAGATTATGATATGCTTAAGTTTAAGTTTATGTATATATTTATTATAAAAAAAAAAGCAAAGACTGTTAACTCGTAAGGACAAAAAAAAAAAAAAAAAAAGAATAACCATTTAAAAAGAGAAAAAAAGAGAAAATTTGAAAAATGAAAAAGAAAAGAAAAGAAATTAAAACACTCATTTTTCTCCTTTTGTTGCAGTCGGTTAACAGCCGCTCATGATACATTTTGTCATTATTTAAAATCAATTAGAATATAACGTGCTCGATGTGTGGATGGTTGACTGCTTATTGTCAAAATTCAGCTATTAGTAACATACTTTTTTGTTCGAAACACCTATGTCTACATAGATTTTTCTCAAGGTCCTATCTTAGTTTTTTCCAAAACACTATGTAGCTAATTCATTTAGATACTCCATGTATCTTCTTTCGTTTTGTCCTATGTTTCCTCTTCTTTATCATCTTCACTTTGTTCCTGGACGCTTTGCTATATGGGCTCTTCCTTTGAACGTGCAGGAGTTCTTCTTTCGTTTGTTTCTCGTGATCGTCTAGTTCCATACCGGTTTTGGCATAGGTCATAATCCACGTCCCATTGTGCTAATACTTTTTGTTCGGCTCTCCGTCAATTAACAAATCATTGCCCTTTTTTATTTGTTTCCATCAGCGAGCTTCTAGAAGCATCTCTATCAGTTAGTGACTTTGTGTGGCGCTTCTTGTAGCTTGTTTGGACCGAAGGAGTTGTAAGCCGAAATCACTTGTCCAACTCGCTGAACATGGCACGAAACACTATCTGTTGGCACCATCTCATGCATGTAAGTGTCAACTCTTGTCTTTTTTTTCATTTTTTTTTCTTGATGCAACGGAACAGTTGATTGTTTTTGGTTCCATGTTATATCAATCAGAGAAGATGCAGTTAAATGATTATTTAATATTAGTCGATATGAACCTCAAGTTGGTTGATTAATTGAACGCAATACTTCACTTGTATAGTCCACCTCCAAGTGCTACGAAAGGGTGTCAACAGGGCCGGATCCAGAATCGTATGTCAGGAGGTCAAAATTTTGAATACTTAAGATATAAAATAGATGACGATAACTTGACATATGAATGCAAGTTTCAAGACAAATACTGATAAAATATCACATATTTGGTAGGTTATACTAAATGAATATAACATAGTAATTTGGATACTGTCGGATTTTGCCGATTAGTATTTCGTTCAAGATATCCCGAAAGCAGGTTAACAGTAAAGCAAATTTACACTCTTGATATTGGGGAACCTATTTTATTTGAACGATACTACTACTACTTTTGTTTCAAATCTATATGCTAGTTGACTAAATGTGGATCATGCAAAGTTATTCTTCCATGAATAACCCAAAGAACTAATCAACTGCATAACATCGAGGAACAAAAGGATAGAGTTGTAATAATACGGCACCTAAGTTTATGTTCTTCAAATCCAATTTATCATTGGCTCAGTAACCAAGAATATGATACAAAACCCAACTCCACCATATCAAAAAACTACCACAATAGAAATGCGAATTGATCTCCCTCAGAAACAAACCATTACTCCTGGGAGTTGGGACGTAATGGCAGTTCCATAGACGACGAGAAATTCAAATTAAGGTTGCATAAGGAAAGCTAAGCAAAAAGGGATTATTAGGCAAGAATACACCATCACAAGATACAAGCACCCAGGGCGACTTCCATCATTGCCAGAACACATGACGACCCCTAGCATTCCCCCCTTTCACCACAAACTTACACAAACCATAAATATTAGTACAACACGCATTACAACTGCTCAGCTGAGCAATATACTACATGAACCATCTTCCCCATTCTCAAGATTCCGCAAAAACATTTGCCTCACAAAGCAACCAATCGTTGTATGCGGAGAACCAGAGAAAGAGGACTCACACCGCCTCAAAAACTGGTCCTGTGCCCCCTTCCTTGTATGCATCAGGGATGCTGGAATATGCACATATGAAGTTGGACAGCTCCCAACCCCAATCCTGCCTCCTGGAGATGCATAGATGAGGCCACCGGTTTATCCTCACGTAGTGTTCCCGCATATTCCCATCTGACCTAATGCTCGTTACAACAGAATAACAGCACTCGTGGCCACCCCAAACTTTATCTTCCGGGGCTGCCGTGTGGCTTCCATCGGGATGAAAGTAACGCCGCATTAGTGGACCGGTTCCTTTCCAGTAAGGATCTAGATTTCGCCAGTAATCAGGAGCCCCCTGAAAGAAAAACAGAATCAATACTATATCCCCCAATGGCCTTCCTTTTAGCAAGGGGGTTGACGAGTCAAAAAAAGGCAGCTTTGATTCAATATGAGGATGATAGTGTGGTATGGTGGGATTCAGTAAGATCCTAACTCACAGAGTGGCAATAGCCAACAGACCTTGGTGAAGTGGAACTCCCACACATGGTCGCAGAGATCCTCTCTCATGATCCGGCCCTGAAATAGAAGAAATACGATGATCATGACTCCAACCGCATTCATGCTGGCATGCTGAGTCCCACAGTATCAGGGAGGGATGGAAGGAGGGGGAGAGAGACTCACACGCTTACTGTCCATGACAGCACGTGAATAGCTGACCAGCTTGGGTAACCCGGGGACTTTTGACCACCGGGGAATGTGTGCTTTACCAACCCATAACTCCTCGCACTGAATCGCAAGATGAACAGCATATCAGCACTGTCACAGCAGCACTGACTTTACTCCGATCAACATGATCCAGACCATTATCAAGCCACAGATAAACAAACAAGAATGCATAAACACATGTAGAACCCGAAAAATGCCAGAAGACAAGCTTTCAGCACAAAAGCACATTATGTTTTTAAGTTTGAACTTAATATATATCAGAGAACAACAAGATTGAGAAAAGCTATTCACCTATCAGAAAATGGGACACTCAAGTTGATAAACTATCATTACGACTTCCCTTGAGTTATTCTCCAAAATAGAGTTGAGCAGCAAACACACTATCCACCTTTGGGGCAATGAGTACCAATAAAAACTCCAGCCAAATAATTAGCAATACCTCGATAATATGTCTGGCGGTTTCAGGTGTCAAATTTACAATTAGGATGATGTGATTCTTGGATGGCATTTACAAAGTTACCAGTTACACGAGAAGACCTACCAACACTGGACAGCCAGCAAGCCGGGAGTTACAATAGTTCAAACCACACTAGAAGAGACCAATGATGAGCTCGACATAATGATAGCTTATGCACTCCATAGATTTTGATCTCATGACCTCAAAGATCACCAAAATGGACTATTCCTGGAAGTCATTAAAACAAGCTGATCAAGAAGAACTGACTTCTGATAGCAAAGCTCAAGCTTATTTGGTACTTTAGTCATTAGTCAACCCAGTCTGCCCAAATCACGAACTGAATCGGTAACCTCAGAAGCCAAGTGAATCCAGAGATTCAAGCAAAAGAACTTAATTTGATGGAAAAGAAATATCCGCTGATCACCCATTAAACAGATTAACATGATCCTCTGTCCATTCTATTAAAACCAAAGCAAAAGCTGATAATCAAATATAATTCCATTCTAGAATACCCTACTCAAGACAGCATTCCAGTCGCTAATATTACTAAAAGTAATAAATCAAATATGTACTTTAGCTAGACTGTATTAACTAACTGCAGATTCTCAAACTGCCTTTGAAATACATTCACCTGCATATCTCAGGACCATCTTGGTCGAGCACTTGAGATTAAGCTAATGGAAGGATAGTTCTCTGAGCAAAGATTAAGCTATTCAGCTAAGATGAGAAGCCGTAAAGCGGGATACAGATTTAGAACTGTCAACATTTTGCATAAATTTGTGCAACAGAAACACAAAATTGAAGATAAACAGATAAATGAATACAGGGAGAATATCATGATCAAGGGTACTCTCACAAGAAACAGAGATGATGCAGAAAGATATACTCCCTCCATCCCGAATAAATTGCGATAGATTGACTTGACACGATTATCAATGTACGTTTTGACTTTATAGTTTTTGATATTTTTGTCCTTTGAGTGTGGAGAGAAAAATGTGAGTGGATAGCGAGAAAAAACACAACGTAATTTTATGGTATTCTACAAAGCAGGGTACTGTATTTTGAAAGATATAATATAAACTAGGGTTATTTTGAACTTTTAGACTTAAAATAGTTTTCATTTATGGAAGGTGCTGTAATTGATGTGAGACAGTGATGCGTCATAATTTATTTAAAACGGAGTGAGTAATTATCCTCATAAGAAATAGAGGACTAGTCACTTGGTAACCTTTATGCAGAATCATTTACTGTCCATTCTACCAAACTCAAATCCCACACATACATGAAACCCAAATAACATTACCTTTGAGCATCGTTCCAACGGGTGAATATCCACTCGTTGGACTTGGAACATATCTATAACCTAGAACTACGACGACAGCTACTAAAGGAAACGAGGGCCATATTTATAACCTGTGAAATACCTTAATCTCATCTACCAAGCATTTCAAATATCCACGCATGCTGTTCAACTGACTAAAATCAATTAGCAGCTCATGAATATACTCCTTCCGTCAAAGGCAGTCCGTGATCCCAGCTCAGCTTCTTGAAATTGGAAATATATACATTGATTTTAGTCCAGTTGAAACCATATACTTAAGAGTTTTGGTTCCAAATTCCTACAAGTAATCAACTCTCTCTAAGTAATCGAACTTATTTAACTGTTCCGAAATCGACCTCCATTTCAAACTGTTGCTTCAGCTGGACATGGGATCGTAACACCCTAGATTAATCGCATTGCTCAACCCTAGATTAACATTGTTTCCCAGCTGGGAACAGACTACTAAAAGGAAAATCAATTATAACCCTAACAGAGATCACTCAAATTATCCAACAATCAGCAAAGAAACCACGCAAAAAGCATGCAATGCGGTTCAATCAAATTATCAAGATCAAAGAATGGAGAAGATGGCAAACCATGGGAGCCCAGAGGCGATCACTGGAAGCAACCCCATGCCAACCGCGAGATACGAGGAGCGAAAGTGCCACGCTGCGTGCGTCAAGATACCCCAGTATCTTCATCATCAAATCGAATCCCAGCAACACCAACGGATCTCGATTCTCCACCGCCATCTCCTCCTCCGATCTCCTCCCTAGCCGCCGCCGCTTCAGCGTCCCATCATCGACGCCGCGATCTCCCCGATCAGATCCGAGAATCACCATCGCCGCTTCGATCTCTTCGGAAACTCGAAGAATCCGAGATTCGGGTCGGAGCTCCGGCTGCCGGCTGATCGCCGCCATGGGAGAGTTGAGGGGAGCTCGAGTCGACCCGTGGCCGTGTGGGTTGACTCGTGGTTTTGGAGTGAAGCGAGTTGAGGGGACGAGATACATTGGGCAGGACACGTGGAGCTGAGATGTCGAGGTTTTAGTGGATGGTGAGATTGTAAAATGTGTGAAAGTATCTTCGTGTGGAGGACGTGGCTGTCTGGTGGGTAGATATTTATCTTGCGCTGTCCTCACATGCTTTGGACTTCTGCGCAGTCGTATCATACCTCTCATATTGTTTATAACTTTTTTTAATCTATATGATCGTAATCTTGGGTTGATTTCATGAGATTGTTTTAAAAAAATGGCACATTTTCAAAGATCCAAAGAAAGCATAGAAAATAAAAAAAATAACTCTAGAATATGTAACCATTAACCCCAAACTCTATAAGAGATCATACTTCGTATCCATACCGAAGTGCTTGAGGTCGAAGAAAACCAATGAGGTGCTCATGGAAATTCATGATGGAGTCTACAAAAACCACTACGAAACCCAAACCCTAACCTTCAAATGTATAAGGTGGCCTACGCAAAAGAACGAGTGAAGAGGTGTGATCGATGTGAGAGAATGATCAACATAAATAAGAAATCTGCCACGAATATGACCCGATTGATATATCATGACTCTTTGTCCAATGAAGGATTGACATTCTAGGACATTTCCCTACGACACTGGGACAAAGAAAGTTTGTGGTGACAATGGTCGAATATTTTACCAAATAGATTGAGGCCTCGTCAAGAGTTTTCTATGAAAATCAATCGTTTTGCAGATTCAGCGTGTCAAATTTCTTGATCTCAGACAATGAAACTCAATTTAGGAGTTTGAAATTTTCTAATTTCTGTGAAGAAAAGGACATCGAGTAAAGATTGTCTATGTGATATATATAAAAGATTTATCTTTGTAAAACATCGGAAATCCAATGATCAAATCCAAACAGTAAACAAGAAAATCAAACTAAGTCCTAACAAAACTTGAGTCTTCCATTTATGGATTATTCTATTGGATTTCGACTGTTCCGAGATCTTTGACGAAAAACTCAGCGCTAATCCATTCTTATTTTATATCAGTACTGGACTTGTTTATTTTTCTATTGGGCTATAAATATCAACCTCTCTTCCTCCCCTCAATCGGCATGTAAAACTTGAGTCTAATTACACAAACTCATTGTGCTATTTATAAACCTTTACTGTGACTATAATAACTCTAGTATATTTGTTTTGCTTATTTATCACTACAATATGTTAGATCTTTGACAGCGTTTTATTTGTAATGGTTATGCAAACGTTGCTATATCTTTCTATGATAACGGTTTTTAACCATCTTCATAGATTTCTAACTGTCATTGTAAGTTTTGATTGCAAAACTTATGCGTGAATCTATGAATAGCGTTTAGGTAACCGCTGTCATTGTTTAACCACTACAATAGATCATTATGATAGCGGTTTTTTTGCAACGCATAAGAAAAACGCTACCATAGATGTATCTATGGTCGCGTTTATGATTGCTGCCATAGACAGATCTATGCTAACGTTTACAACCACTGTTTAAATTGTTGTAACCGTTACTATAATTATGCAGAAAAAAACATAAATCAAATAAAAAGTAAAAAAAAGAACACAAAGTTCATCTACCACAATGTTCTACTATGTGTCAAAATATTTTATAAAAACTTGTCGGTCCGATCCTTGATGCTCCACCGATGACGACGGTTGTTGGAGGGATTGCCGTTGTCAATCGGTCATCGGAGGCGTGCTGTTGCCGGCTGTGATCCGACAGCATTTTTCATTCACGATTCAATCTACTCTAAGGCGTCATTTTTAAATACTACCATAAGATCTACGATAGCGTTTATAGGAAACGTTGCTATACATCAAGAAACCGCTACCATAACCTATGGCGATGGTTTCTTATGCTAAACGCTATCGTGGCTCTATTGTATCGGTTTTTGATATTTTAGTAACGGTTTTTAAACGTTACAAAAGACCTCACATGTTGTAGTGTATGTTTTGCTTGCTTGTACTTATCTTGAGTGAAATATCAATGACATGGCCTAGAATGTTTTAAGTTTGTTGCCCTCTTTTTCCCTTAACGTACTGCAATGAAATAAGTGGTCTCATCCTGTTATAGGATAATCATAACACAGTGTGGTACTTGATCGAGTGTTAGCATCTTGTAATAGGATGATTATGTTAAGTGTTGCTTTCGAATAATGGCCACACCTAACAATATAGAATGAATATGATAGAACTCGACTAAGTGCATGGTTGCATCTTGTAATAGGATAATAATGATAAACTAATTACTATTTTGATGTTATTGTCTATCTTAAACTACCCATAATGTCATAGCTACGTATCTATTTGTCAAAGCTTCCTTCAATGTCATAATATAGAAACAACTAACAAATGTTAGCTACCTAAACTATTGTAGTAAGTCAACTGATCGAGGCTCTGTTATCATGCATGACGCACAATTTCGTTGATCAATACACCTAAACAACACTGATGATCCAAGTTCAAGATTTCATCATAATGCTGATCATGTCATATCTTCTTCAAACATGTTAATCCCACAACAGCAATGATTCTTCCTCCTTAATTAATATATGAGGGCTTGTGAATACCAAAGCAGTGAACCTGCAAATCTGGATTCAAGACACCTGAGTCGTTTGCTCTTGCTGTTCGTAGTTGTCCATGAAAAGATCTATGTGTGTAGACCTCTAGAAACCGTAAATTTAACAGCATAAGACAACATTGTTTTTATTAATCAATTGCAACTAATTGAGTCCCCTGATCTACATATAGCCTATAGTACTTATAAGATATAAGCTTGTTTTTCGGGCAACTAGCTAATAAGTGTGCAAAAACAATGGTCCATTGCCTCTAATTATATTAACAAATCTTATAGCTCGTACCTGGAATCACGGAAATAAAATGCCCGTCACAACACTCATATATATCGCCCATCTACTTTGTAACAACCATGTGATTCTCATGTGTGGCTCATCCCCAACCAAATATAGGTTTCGTGTTACGCCCTAACAATCTTCGCGGATTAATTAGATCCTTCATATTAATTAAGTTATTAGCATTTATCAGAAAGTCAACTCATCTTCTTGCTAAATCTTGTTACAAGTTGGATAGAATAGATGAGGCATGATTCTACAGTTGTATTCCCTAGAACAGAGGCTCGAGCAACAAACCTACCTCATGGAATAGCAACTAACAATTAGGAACTTTAATTTGGGCAAAGAGTGGGATACGGGCCGGATAGAAGTAGAATCTTTATCCTATCAAGTGAGGTTGGTTACATGAATATGATGACGTCATTCCAATCTGTCATGTACATCATCTTTTATAAGATTATGATAGGCCATATCATACTTCAAGGTTTCTCTCATTGTCTTTTTAGGTTTTTCTCGTTCTCTTTTGGCATGTGCTAACGCCTAAACTTCACATCTCCTAATAGAAACTGTGCTAACGCCGGATAGAAGTAGTTTAAGAAGATAAAATTAGGTGCGCTTGGAAAGGGCATCATGTTTCCTAGTTAACAATCAAGCTTATAATTTGCACATGATATAGGTAGTTAACTAGTAATGATGCCATCCAAAAAATTAAGACATCTATACTTTGGCTAAACTCCACAGCTCCACAACTTAAGAAAGATAGCAAGCGATCCACCAATACAAACAAGCAAAATGGACCCTAAATTTCACTAGGAGAAGACATTGGCGACATTAGGATGGGAGTGATACATTATTGGGAACAGAGGAGTAGGTTATTCGGTGAAAAACACTTCGCCCTGCCAGCAGCACTCGCACGATAATGAGAATGGAGGAGTTATAGATTATGTTGGAAATTGATATGTTTGACCGTGATTTTGAACATGATCCGATCACTAGATCAAGACGATATTAGGTTAGTTAGAAATTACGTTTCAAGTAAATGATCGTAATATGTTAAGTTTCTCAAAGTTGACTTCGAATTCGCAAAATGACGTCACAAACTAACAAGCATAGAAAGCTGGAGTCGCAAGGTTGTCACGGATTCAGTCGATACCTTTTATAGTAAATCTAGATCTGGTTTCTTCTTTTCAATTTTCTTTCCCCACGATTCTCCCACAACGCCCACGAAAATGGGAAGGGATTGTCTGCTGTTGTAAATGTGTCCAAAGGGTGGAAAACCACAACTGCACCACAATTTGCATATGTGCCATCAGCAGACGATCCGCTCCCCACGAAAATTCCCCCACCATACTCCCAACCGCACGTCGTCGCATCGTCGGCCTCTTTCTTTACCTTCGCGCACCATCGATAAGTTATTATTTTATTAAAATTAAAAGTTCAATCGATAAATGGTTAAAAATTGTTCAATTACAGGCGACATATTCCGTACACGAGAGGAGCCCTGTACGTATCTAACCCAGGAGCAGATCAGCGATGTGCAATGCCAAACATACCTTCAAGCTATAGGATGCAAGAAAGGCCGCCTCCATCTATTACTCGAATGAAACACTATCCTCAGGTAATGGGACAGTTTCATCTACGGAGAGAACTGAGTCTCTCAGTTGGAGGGTAAATTGGTCAAGGTATCGAAGAGCAACGAGACTCTACTATCACGCGCTAATACTTTGACGGTGTTGATCCAACAGCTATCGCATTAACTACATTAGTGTGGTATAGGAGCCCATTTATTCGTCCTTCCAAGGAAGACCACTATTTTGTGGGATAAACCTTATTTGATTTTTGCTATTTGTTGGAGAAATAACTTTGGTTGGAGTTTGGAACACTTTGTAATGTGTCGAAACACTTGTAACGTGTTGGAATTTGTCATTTTGGTTGTTGGAAATTTTGTTTCAAGCATGGCAATCGTGTTTTTTCATCAATTTTTTTTTTCCAAGATGAACAAATTAACAACCGATAATATGTTAATTCCATAAATAAGGATTTGCGACTGGAATCAGTTACTAAGCTTAGCGACTACCTCATTTTTCAGTTGCTAATAAGCTTTTGCGACTACTTTTTTCCCGGTCGTTGATTAGCGATCACTTTCTCTTTCAGTTGTTAATCAGCGACTACAATAGTCGCTAAACTAATTACTGACTAATAATTTAGCCCCATCATTTTTTTTTTGGGATATGGTATTTAGCGCCATCATTTCTGTCGCAATTCGTTCGCAAAAGATCTATGACGATTGATTTGCGATCAGAAATGATGGTTGTGAAAAGGCTTCATTTTTGTTTGGTGTCTAATTCGTGTCTAAGTTAATACTTTCTCTGTCCAAATATATTTGATACATTACGGTTTTTGTATAACTCAACATATATTTTGTAAAGTTACATTTTTTATTTTAACGATGAAAAAACATTACATCATTGACTCAGGATTAAAGTCCATTTTCGAATATAGTGTTTCACGATAATTTGTCGAAATCAAACTATTACATCTATATTCAGGAGAAAGGGTTAACAATAAGAGAAAGATCTTTCTACAAATACATAAGCTATAGCCAGCGGACGGCCGGTGTTGTGTTCCTGTTTTTTTTTTTTTCGGTAATTGATAGCTGCAAAGCCAATAACATCCCACAAAGGGATTGTTGGCTTGAAGATTGCAACAGCCTTAACATGAGGCAACATCAACAAATAAACATACAGACGACACAAGAAAATCACCAAGGGTGAACACCTGACTTCATCGGACCTGAAGCAAAACACCAAATCAACCTGCACTAGTCCTTGGTGTTGTGTTCTTCCTTTTAACCAGGGGAGACAACGTGTTAACGTTAGGAAATTTGGCCCATGATGTTGAGTCTCAAAGGATAATATCTTGACATAAGTGGTTAACTACACAAATGATACTTTGTATAGGTCCTAATATACAATCGAGTATAAACTTCCTTCATCTCAAAATAAATAAATAAATAAATCAGCAAATAATACTCCCTTCATCTTAAAGCAACATTTTTTTTCCTTTTCCGTAAGAAGCATGATATTTTCTTCTTAGAAAAGTTCTTCATATTTACAAGTACTAGATCATCCTAGTGATTTCAAATCAAAATAAAACATTTTTTAACGATAAAATAATTAAGTGTTTATTTTTAAACTTGATAAAATTCATCTATCATGACTGAATATTTTAAGAGGGTTAAATGATATTTGTCCAAAAACCTTTTATGAGCATTACTATAACTTTCCGAGCTAACCCAAAAAAGTATGTTTGCACACCAGGGAAAAGAAAAACGGATTTTCCATCTTTTTCTGATAATAGATTCTTGGATCATCCCGTCACAAATTGCAAACCAAAAACAACAAACAGCCTCTTCTTCCTCCACAAAACTTCCCCTACACATTCGAGTTTGGGATTTTCCGAGGCAAAGGGCTCCCTACCTTGAAACAAAAGAAGAACAAAAACAGAGAGCAGCATTTTAACACAGAGCCAATGATTCTTCCTACAATTGCTGAGAAATGCGTTTCCTATGACAAGCATCATAATGTTTCCTTTGCGATGTTTCCTCTCTCCAGATAGCGCCAATGTCATTGGCAACTTTGACAGCATCATCGGCCACACCAGATAGACCTCTCCTGCTGAACCCAACTGCGTATAATCCATCCTTCCCTTTCCAACGACCCGGAGGCGGTGCCTCTGGGAAACCGTTATTCCAGAAGAATTCACTTCCCTGTAGATACAATGTATACAAGCTAATGATTAGTTACTTTCAACTGAGGTCATCTGTTAAAATGATTATATACAGCTTCCGTAGACACAGCCCAACTGCTTGTTATGGGAATATCATGTGTTGGACTACAAGATAGCACTTGTGTGTTAACTACAAATATGCCCAGTGACATTAATGTCACATTATGGTCCACATGAAGAAGCCAGATCTACTATAGACAAATGGATACACCAACACGCAACGATTTTAAAGGCTAATCCATCTACGATAACCTTTTAGTAGACGATTATTGGGATAATGAACTTTGCCACTAGTCCATATACCCAGAAGTTTACCAAGCATCATCAAGGTTTCTACATGATACTCGAGTAAAAGCTCGATTCGGCTCTTTGTTGTTATTGCAATAAATTGTAACATGATTAATCTTACTGATTAGTGTACCCAAGCATGGCAGTACAAACACCTAGGATGCCAATCCAAAAAACAGCCGACAGCAAACCAGAGAAAGAATAAGCCCCATAGTGCAAATTGTGGATTTATTTTTGTTTTTTTCCCTTTCGGGTATAAGGGAATCCTAACTTCCTTAACTGTCCAATAAATATCACGGAGGCAGAATGATGATAAAGTACAGGAAGTGATGCAAATCCTTTACCTTTAGCCACGAAGGAACATTACTACGGTAGCCGGTGGCCAAGACAACAGTATCGATATCGAGCGTTTCACCGCTTACGAGAATGACTTTTCCACGAGAAAATTCCTTGATATCTGCTACAACCTTGACTTCCCCAGATCTGATTCTCTTGAAAGTGCCGAGATCCAGGACTGGGGTCTTCCCTTTGCTGTTCTTCAGTTGCAGGGGTCCTCCACTTGGCCTCCTGAGACCATACTTCTCTGTCTTCCCAAGCATGATGTTTGCAATGAGAACAAGACTCCAATCAACTAGACAGAGTGGCAGCCACTTCCCCAGTGACACTGCCAGATCAAAGGTAGACTTCCCGAGGACGGATTTCGGCAGAACATGAACCTGTATCGTGTAGGATAAGACTTAGACAGGCTCGAATATTGGAAAATAAGAGGAAAATATAATCATAATACCGCATACCGAGCTTCTTGCCACCATGAATGGCATTGCATGGTGGTGGCAA
>JAOVYX010016426.1:0-24720 GCA_035668315.1 Drosera spatulata | reverse complement strand
TGTATCTTTTATCTGTTTTCACCAGACGAAGTAGTTGCTAAATCTAAAACAATTTTTTCTGACCATTTATGAAATGCTGAGGAAAGGTTAGAAGTCTTCTGTTACTCATGCTGTTCCATTTGGTTTGCTGTGCAGGTGTCAATCTCCTTCGATATTTTGTTCATGCTCCAACACTTTGTACTGTATCGTGGCAAGGAGGACGCACTTTCAGCGTCCAAGCTCGAGGATGAAACCAAGAAGCCACTGGTAAAGTCTTCGCGTCAATCTGGAGCTCCCAGTGTCTGATTTGGCATTGAGAAACCGGGTTTCATTGCTTCCATTACTTGTATGTAGGAATCATTGGAAGGTTTAAATATGGGAACCCTGGTTTAATCCTCTAATTAGGCACCGGGATGCATGCGAATAATGGTCAGTGTGTATACATATATTGGATAAAGACCATTAATCGCATCAATGTATTCACATCTCGACTCCATTTTCTGGCAGGATGGATCTGAAGCTGATTACTGATACTGATATACATAATGAGAAATGTACATCAAACACCTTTGTGAAAATACACATATCTGGAATCTGCTTTAAACTCGATGTTGTTTTCTTGGGATAATGGAATTTAACCCGTTATAACTTGGGCTTGCAGAATTACAATTCCAATATTCAAAAAATTTTACATGTATGGTCACAGGAAACTTGAGAATCCATACATCAACTATCAAAACATTCCCCATCTCTGTATACAAAACCTCAAAGTTTGTCAGATATCTCGGTACCTCTATGGTGTCTGTCAGTGCCATTAAAATCCAATATCCCAGAAGAATGCGAGGATCGCTTTCGACTTCTATGGTGCTTACCTCGTAACTTTCGTCTACGACCTCTGGAGAACACCACAAACATAAATGCTGCAAAACCCAAGAACAAAGCAGCCCACAAAACAACTATCCAGAATCCAAAAGAACTAAACGTCTGGTCTTTAACTTCAGGCGATTCCCTGGATTCATTCCTCGCTACCGGTTTACTTCTATCAGCATTCATTTGATCAAGCTTTCCAAGTTTCCTAGCGGATAAGATTTTGCTTCCTTTCTCCTTTTCCAGGGCGGTCAAGGAGTTCGCATCAAGACAGTTCCTTTTCTTGTGATGCAGATATAGAGCGTCGTTCAGAGTCCTCGCACATTCGATGCTCAACAAGTCCCGCTGCCTAGCATTATCATCCATAGTATCCAGCGTAAGTGGATCCGGAGGGTCAGGAAACTTAGCCCAACACTTGTTGACCATGTCTGTTTCCCTCCATTTAGCCTTGTCAAAGCTCCAATTGCCCACCTTGAATTCCAGACCATAGTGGAAAACTCTGTAACTGGCGCCTGGCTCAGGAACATAGCCTGGATATATCATCATCTTCCTGTTTATTATGTGCCGCAGGCTTAGCTGCAGAAAAAAGGTGCAAATTACAATGGAAATTATTGCAATGAAGGAATGGAGATTCCATTATCAAAACTCGTAATGGCATCCTACCAATTTGACCCTCTCATAGTGACCGACCGTTCCAATAACTGGAATAGATTAACATCACCAATCAAATGATTTTAAATCAGTTATCAAAACATACCTCTGCTGCCGCAAAGGAGTAACCATACATCTCGCTGATCCATCCAGATTCATAGATATCTCCCGTGATATTCGTGGCATAATGAGCTTTATCTGCACGGACCTCCTCGGTTTTGTGCAACCATAGTAAAGCAAACTTCCGAAGGTCATCTATATGCATGATTATAACACCACCTACTTTGTCGCAAGCTTCAGGATTCCGAGTATGGAGCTTTGCAAGAATATTGTGGCAGCCGATGAGGTAACTGGCCTCCCATGTAAAAGAGAAACAATAATGAGTATGTGAATAGTATTTTTTTCCTCGAAGCAGCTAACTAGATGAGCAACAGGGATACAAACTGGCTGGCTTGGAAAGTACTTGCTCTTGTAAGTGCTTATAAGTCACAAGTCCTTGTTTACGAGTGAATAGTAATGGAAACCCACAAAAAAACACTCATAAGTGGAATCCCTTGCACTTACTCATATGGTGAAGAAACTGGCCTCCCACGCTCAGCTTTGAATTCCCAAGGTGTGATTGGGCCTCTCATAATCATATCAGCATCTAAAATCACTATAAACTCTGCATCTATATCAGCATGATTAATCCAGTGGAGCACAGCAGCAGGTTTATTGATCGCTGGATACCTGAAATGCCACGAATAAAACTACCAGTCACACCTTCATTGTTTCTTTTCATTTGGAACATGTTACTTGTTTGCAGAACATCATCCATCAAGCATACATAAAATATAAATAGATTACCAATCGCCTGTCAAAGGATGTCGACTCATTGAAGGAACATAGTGTGTGGGAGCTAAATCATGGCCTCTGTATTGTTTCAACTCTTCATCCGAACAGCTGAGTAGACGCGTAAGATTTCCAGGTTGACCACTTAAGTGGAAACTGTGGACAAATCCTACAGTCTGCCAATCGAAATAGGACGTACACTCCGTGGAGAAGACAGTGTGGATTTTTGGATATGAGTTCCTGGCTTCTTCTGCCTTATTTTGAAAGGCCACCTTATCATTTTGAAAAACAAGTTGAGACACATATTTAGGCTTAGTTAGCTCGGAAAAAGTTCGGCTCTTCAAGAAACTCAAGTATCGCGTCCACTTTGGCTTAGGGCACCCACCAGCTGCGTGAAGAAACTGAAGACCCTCATTTATTGTGTTAATACACTCAATACTGAACAATAAAGCACGTCTCTTATTTGGATCAGTTTCCATGAGCATCACCTGCATACGGAAAACATGAAAGTTGATACAAACTCTTAACTAACAAAAACAAGACTCGACACCAAATAAAGCTATTCAAAGAGGCACGTGCAAAGAAGTTCCAAAAGTTAAGCTATTAATAAGGATTCCTTCTAGATTTACCTCTCGTGGATAAGGAGGTTCAGGGAAGAGTTTTCCACATTGATAGACGATATCATCTTCATGATGCTCCAATTTGCTGAAAGACCAATTTCCAACTTTGAACGGCAAGCCATAGTGGAAAAGGATTGGCTCAACACCCTCCCTGGGGATATATCCAGGATATATCATTAGATCTTCAGTAATTTTATGGCGAAGCTCAACCTAAGCAATAATCACAATTAGCAAAAACACATTTGACATGGAAAAATATTACGACCCCAAACGAGACACAAACTCAACTCACTTCTGCCGCACCAAATGAGTATCCGTACATTTCGCTAATCCATCCTTTCCCATATATATCACCAGTCATATTTGTTAACCAGTGAGCTCTATCTTCTCGCACTTCTTCTGACTTTGATAACCAAAGTGGAGCAAGGGCTCTGAGATCATCTATGTGCATAGCCAAGAGGCCTCCTACCTTGTCACAAAGTTCTGGGTGTTTGGTATGCAGTTTCGCCAGTATATTATCACAACCAATCAAATACCTGAAAAAGCATCTCCAAATGCAAATACTTGCCAAGTAGATGAAAAAGAAAAATATATGAAAAGCCATGATACCCATAGTATGCAGCCACAGGCCTTCCTTTCTCTGCGCCTATCTCCCATGGTATGATTGGACCTCTTATGATCATGTCAGCATCCAAAATCACAACCCAATCCACGTTTTGTGCTTCTTGACTGTGCTTAAGCCAATGAAGAACCCCAGCTGGTTTGTTAATCGCAGGATACCTACACTTAGTACATGAGCATTTGATAAGGAGTACCTTCTATTGCTTCAAAGAGTATTAAAGCATAAATAAAGGAAAGATGATTCAGCCTGTGTAACCACTTATCAGTCTGCTATCTGAAACTCTAGCACGCACCACTTAATACCAAATAGTTCACGTAATAACACTGGGAACCAGCTATGATGTGAGCATAACTTCACAACATGGTAGGATATCAAACATGGTAACAAGTCAACGCGGTCGTAGTGGTCCATCATGCTAGATACCATATCTTCGAGGCAATATTTCTATAGGTACATATCCAGTGGAATCCCTCCTACATTCAATTCAACGAAAACGCGCGGTTTATAAACATTACCACGATTGCACCCATTTTTCATACTACCACCCCTATACCTAGAGCCATACCAACGAAGTTAAACATCCATGATCACCATTTTCCACATCATCAACTCTACATGCATAGCTTGAGGTCCATATTCACAATGCCTCTATCACGGCATCAGATTACACATTCTCATCAAATTCAATCCCGAACCTAGCCCACAAAACAAAATCCGAAAACAGCACAATCTATTAGAGATACTAAATAAACATCGAAGTTCAGTAAAACCTACAACAAAATAAATAGATTATGACCTCTCAACCCTATTGTCAATTGGTTTTAGGAGTGAACCTCATGTTTCTATATGTATTAGAGCCAAGCTTACACGTGTTGGACTAACCGACACACGAGCTCCATGTCACCCGATTATTAGTCCACGTTTCAAGCCCAAAAAGAGACATTCGCGTGAGAAGACGTGTTAGAGATACTAAATCCACATCGAAGTTTGTGTAAAGCCTGCATCAATATAAATAGATCATGGATCTCTCCTCCTATTGCCAATTAGTTTTAGAAATGAACCTCATGTTTCTACACAATCATCTATACATTATCAACACATTAGATGGCATCAAATTCCACACACTTCATCAATCATATCCAAATCAACACCAAATTGACCACTTCAAGAAACACATGAACTCAAGCACATAATCAGAAATCGAAACGAAAGCGACAAAAAACGGCTACCAATCACCAGTCCTGGGGTGAATACTCATAGACGGGACCTCAAAAGTAGGAGCCAATTTCATCCCCTTATACCTCCTCCTCTCATCCTCCGTACAACTAAGCAACCTGGTCACATTCCCAACCTGTTTTCCCTTCCTAAAACTATGCATGAACCCAACAGTCTGCCAATCAAAATAATCCTGACACTCAGTCGAAAACAATGTGTGAACCCTCCATGGTTCCTCGCCAATCATCACTGTTTCTTCTCCAAAACCCATCACACAAATACACATAAAGACCCATAGAACAATCAAATTCTCCATTTTGAGAGGGTTTTTTCATGTGGGTGTGTTCAAGATTGCATCTTTTTAGGTCAAATGTGAAGGGAGAGGAAGATGGGATATTGGGTTCTTGTTCTTTGTCACGGGAATGTGATTTCTGAGGATTTTTGGGGAGTTGGTGGGTGTGTTGAGGAAAAGTGGGTGTCCATGATGACATACGAGAAAGAATTATTGTCCGTTGACAAAGAAGAGATAGGAAAAGGGTCGTATTTGAGCCGATGAAATGTCTGAAATGTTGTGTTTGTGTATCCTAACTTTGTGTAGCGTCTTTGGGTGGTTGCATCCAAGAGACTAGTGACTGTTTCATGACAAGTAATTATTTAAATGATGGGTAAATTATTTTATTTTCTTTTAGTGATATCAATAGATGAGATCGAATAACATAAAATGAATTTGAATTGAGACAAGTAGGATTTGGGTTGAGTATTAGACTCCGACCTAACCCTAAAATTAGGATCTGTGAATGTATAGTTTGGGTTCATGTTTAAGCATCTCATTGATGAAGTTGATTTTCAATGAATGCCATGGGGATTTAAATCTAGTTTCCGTATTATTGATTTTAATTAATACGATCCAGCACCTGACTGGTTTGGTTGGCTTCGATGAGGAGTCATGCTGATGAATTTGGTTGAGCGAGTATTGTGTGTAGAATTTTTAAGCTGTCACAAATAAGTCAACAATATTTGTAGCATACTATATTTGTCATAAATTAGTCAGACGATGTAACATGCTATAGTTGTTAACCATTACTCCCTCCGTGGTAAATTACTTGCAATAATTTTTTTTTGTTTCAAATTATTAGTAATATTATCATTTTGAAAAAAATCACCAAAAAATATAAAAGGTTGAAAAAAAAAACCAAAAAAATACACAGAAAATCAAAATTCAAAAAACATACAATTCAACCATCTTATTTAAATCCCTAATCTTATTTTTATCTTCACCCCAACGGTCGTCGAAATTCGACCACCACCGTTGGAATTTTCGCGGAATCTGACCACGTCATTGGAACCTTCATCAGAATCCCACCACATCGTTGGAATATGAAACAGAGCTCCTAAATAAAATTAAAATAGAGCGCATGATAAAAAAAATGGAGCTTCAGTACAATAAAAGAGAACTTTTGTCAAAACAGACGTTCTGTTTCAAAAAAGAACTGTTTTAAAACAGTTTCAAAATGGAGCATCACTTGTGAAAAATAGTGCGTCACTTCACAAATCACAAACAGGACGCCGGTTATGAGAAACAGTATGCCAGTTCAAAAATTACAAACAGGATGCCAGTTATAAGAAAGAGTGCATCAATTCAAAAATCACAAATAGAACGACTGTTTAATCTGAAATTATTTCGATTGAATTCATGCGTGTATTCATAAATATATCAATCTGATGTCAGTTTTCTTTCAAAAATTCGAACAACAAAATCCTAATTTATCAATTTTACCTTTATTTCGTTTGGATTTGCGGTTGAAAACAGTGTGATTTGAGTTGTTTTCATTTTCATGCGTGTATTCATAAGATTGTTGAGTTGAATCGAATTTGATTTTCGATTTGGATTCGAGAGTCGATTTGAGTTGATTTTTGGTTTCGATTTGGAATTGAAATGACTTTCGACAGTGCGTCATTGTGTGAAATGATTTCAGTCATGGGTTTTGGTGGTTTTGGTTTGATAATTGAAATAGTAGTGGAAGACAATTATTTTCCCCGTGTTGTGTGTTTTGGGTTTTTTTTGCTTGTTTTTTTTTTTTTTTGTTTGTATTTTTTCGAATTATCCCTATTTATAAACTCACAGTAAATGGTTAATCACTTTGGAAAATTATGTGTTTGGTTAATCATCTTACTTGATCATGATTTTGGTTAATCAGATCTCACAAATATAAATTAACCCATGATAAGGTAGATTATATTAGTCCAACAGAAACCTAAAATTCTGTTTTAATAATTGATTTTGATTATAAATTAGAATAATCAAACATATAATGGCAAAGAATGCTATCACTTTGGTTTTTCACGTGCTTCGTCGGTCATCATCGTGGTCAGTCACTAAGTCTACCAATGAAATTCTTCTCATATTTATGTCTCAATTAAATCAAATAACTCTTTTTTTAGATTACTTCTTTCATGTGTTCAATTTCTTTTTTGTGTTATTTCAAATGTTAATTTTCTTATTTGTTTTCAAATATGATTGAATGTCTTGTTCATGATATAATAAATATGTTGTTGTCAAATATCCAAATTCGGAATTTTTTTTTATTGTGTTTAAAAGATCAAAAATTGAGAAATTAAAATAACAAAAGAAAAAAATAATAAAACGGTGTGATCGCATAGCACCAACAGGTCCAACCCGCTCACATTGGTGTCATCGCACTCCAGCGCAAGTCCGGCCGGCGGCATCTCGCCGGAGAACCGGAACGACTCACCGGAATTCACACATCCGCAATCCTCGCAAATATCGATTACCCTTTTTGAAATTACTTGAAAACCCATCAAAGAATATGAGGAAGCCTCACCTCTTTGTTTCCTTTCTTTTCTCCCTTTCTATTCTTCACCATCTATTAGCAGCCGCAGCATCAACCTCTCAACAGGTAAAATATGGCTCTTTTTCTAACTTCTAATTTGATGCTCTCTTGCATGATCTGTGAGATTGTGATTGCCAGTGCAAAGCCCTTTTTGTCAATTTTCTGTTGTGTGGTGTGGTGATTGGAGTGGGGTCTTGTTTGTTTTGACTTGTTGGGCGACTCAGAGAAAAAGTTGAGATTTTGTGGATTACTAGAAAAACCCAGTCAAAAAAAAAAGAAGCAAGTTTTTACGAAATATGTAAGATTTATGAGAATTTGATGAATTGGAAATTGTAGAAATTGGGATAATTTGAGTGATGGGAAAGTGAGGTTAGTCATACTGAATCACCAGGTAATGTTTTTGAGATCAATGTAGTTGAGCTAGATGAAAAACACCAAAGCAGGTGGTAGAGTCTTGCATTGTAAGATGGGAAAATTTCTTTTTGACTTGAAGAACTTAGTGATGTAGTTCAAGCTTTCAGCCTTAGTTTGCATTAGTTGATAGATGGCTGTTATGACCTTCAATGGTAACTTGCTCAGAAATCAATGACCTGATCACAAATCACAATATCCTGTCAGAATTTGGGTGTTGGAGAATAGGATGAGATGAAAACCAGGTTCAACCTCTAGAAATACTAAGATCCATTAATTCGTTGAGCACTTGACATATAAGAATCGAGACCTAATGCAGAGACCAGGCATCCTCGGTTGGGTTTATCTATTAGGTCAAATTTCATGCTCATACAGTCGTTCAACATTGGTTTCAAGACCCTTAAAGCAATTGTTTTTATTTAACTTTTACTAAGTAGAGAAATCACGTTTATTTAAGCTTCATGCTCCATGTTTTGATTCACAACTACATTGAATAGGTGGATAAATACTCATGTCTGTTTATTGTACCAGGATCGAGAAGAGAATGCAGCAAGGTAATATGATCTCTTACATGAGATATCATATCAGTTTTGAACAAAGACTCTTAATTTCTCTAGCGCCTTAGGTTGTTCCTTATATAGACTAGGATGGGATTTTGTGGCCTTCCATATAGAAGGGAAATAAACTGGTTACCTGTGATGACTTCTACCCCCTTGATGCTGCATTTGATTACGTGTTCTCATTTCCAAGAGTTGTGCTCAACTATTTTGGATTGGATTTCAGAACCCATAAGCAACAGCAGACACATACTCATGAAGTTCACTGTTCAAGAGATAGGAGCAGAGCAGCATGGAAAGTTATTGAAGAGGTATTGTGAGAGTCCTGTTAAAAGGTTATCCAATGGTTGTAGACTTGATATTCTAACCAACATGTATTCATGCAGTATCTGATGCCTTTTGTGGAGAAGGAAAAGTATCAGATTTCTAGAAAATGCAGACTTCACCCCGACAACGATATGTTCCGGGACCAGGAACAACATAAAGCTCATTTCGACATACATGAATGGCAATGTGGATACTGTAAGAAGAGTTTCTATGAAGAGAAATACCTTGACATGCATTTCGACAATAGACACCATGATTTGCTGAATCTGGTAATGCATCCTTAAGTTTATATTTGCTGTTTGAAGCATGTTGAGTATACTGTGTGCTCAGGAATTATGACTTTGATCTTGAGTATCATACTTTTGAAAAAAAAAACCTGATCCTTGTGCTCGAATGGCAGTGATGCCATGGGATGGAGATTTCCATTCACAGCTGTAATAAGAACGCCTTCATTTCTCAATATAAAACTGATCCTTGTTTAGCTTCTTCTCTTTTGGGTATTGTTTGGTATCCTGCAATTGTTCTGCATTTTCTCGCTTTGAAATTTTTTGTTCTCGCAGAATGGTAGCAGATGTCTTGCTGACTTGTGTGGTGCATTGCATTGTGATCTTGTAAGGAATATCAAGCGAACTAAACAAAAGTGTAATCCTGCCGCAGCTACCAAAAGCCGGCAACTTTGTGAGGTTTGTTAACTTACCATTTGCCAGAAGAAGCCTTTGCCATCACCAGTTATCATTTCCAGTAGATGCTTTATTTGTTTTTCATAATTGTGTTACTTGCAGAGTCTTGCTGATTCTTGTTTTCCTATCAGTGGAGGTCCATCATCAAGTCGTCTTCATGGTATCATCAAATCTTAAGAATTTTTTTATTTGAAAAGCTGTATATATTTGCAATTTTTTTTCCAAAGAATATGCACACTTGATACTGCGTGCCGTAGAGTTTTCGTTATTGCACACTGTTGCCGGAGTTCGCTAGGGATGGAGTACCTTGGCAACCTTGTTTGCAAGAGCATAGATCAGCTTGAGGCTTATGATAACTTCTTCGCATTGTCAAGTGGGGAAAAATTACTGCTGTAGCAATTAGACACACTGTTTCAGCTTATGAAAAAGCAACTGGGTAAATTTGTGTTCGTATGTTAGCTTCTATTATTAGCTGGATTGGTGTAAATTTTCTAGTGAGCATATTCTTTCGAGCAATCTGGCACTGTATACAAATTTACCTTTTACAAAAAAATCTGGCACTGTATAACTAATAAGCATACAACAACGAGCCTAGTAATTCGAATTCTTTGTTCCTGTTTAAAGCATAATCAAATCTGTTTAATGATACGTTTTTGTTGGATGATACGAGTTGACAGAGTTGCTTATGCGCCAGTTCTGTGATGCTCATACTTGCTCTAAAGGAACCAAACCTTTTTCCAGAGGGGGCAAGGTAAAACATTATTCTGGTTCCTGTTATGCGTTGTGGTTCAGAATTTTCCTGAATCCTGACCATACGCTTTCGACATTATACTTCCTCATGTAATTAGACCTCCCTGACTTTCAAACTTAAATTCATTATTTTCTATGTGCTCCATATGCAGAAGCGATTCAGCATATTCTTCCTTTCAATTTCCATTTTGACCCTGATGCTCCTGCCTTTATTCTATGCGCTTGTATATTTATACCAAAGGTAGTTGTCATGTTATTCCTTCATCTGTTCTCTTTGGTCGCCTTTCTTGATATTTGCTTCGCGATTAGCTTGTTTGTGTAATCTTTCAGGGGACTGAGAAGTGGTACTCAAGATCTCAAGCGAATTTCACGGACAACACGCAAGAAGAAGCCCTATTAAAATTTTTTCGTTCTTCTCATACCTCATATTGCTCACAAGGGTCATTGTAGATGTTCATGTGCAGAGGAGAATGATGTTGTATTCATATAATTGACCTCATGTATTGAAATAAATTCTCGATTTGTTGTTATTAGTTGTCTTTGATCAGATATGCGAAGAGAAACTTAAGTCATTATGAGAAGTAGTTTTCCGAAAAGTGCCTCATTGGCAGTTGTTTGTCTCTCTCCAAGTTTATGCAACTAGAAGGACAAAACTACGCATCATGTATGTACAGAACAGCAGGAAGCAAGTTACATTGAGATACATCATGTGCCTCTAAAGTGATTCACCTTACATCAAAAGCTATGGTAGGAAAAAAACCACACCAGGTTTGTATACACTCTTATCGCCCGCAGAAGCTACAAAGTGAAAGTAACGACTTGTCAAAGTGACCTATCACTTTGGTCTCGGATCCCGGCTCAGGCCATGCCTCTTCAGGGTTCTGATGTAGTCCTTCATCAGTGAGAACTTGTTGCTTCCAAGATGATAGAAGTAATCCCATGTGTATATACCCGTTCTATGCAGATCATCGAACAGCAATCTGTGAAGCCATTAACAGTTACAGAACGACACACACTGTAGAAACTAGCAACAGCTTGGAAGTTCAAGTACCTTACCCCATAGTTACCTACAGGCTCCGCAGACATAATTCCTACATGACGCCTACCAAATACAACCTATACAGAGGGAAAACCATAAGAAGGCATGTTTCTAGTTTTGCATGAAATCGAACAAGATGTCGGGCACAAGTGCCTTTACCTTCTCGCCACCGAAGGACCTGATCTTGCTGTCAGCGGCTGGACTATAAACTCTAAGAAATTCGGATGACAAATTGAACGCAGCGCCATCAGCAAATTCAACTTCCACCTAAAAATGAAGAGATAGTGTCCGATTAAGTCACCAACTTTTCATCCCAAGAAGCAAGATAGATATATGGAGCCAGGATTATTACATCCATGAACAACAGTATTCGTTGGGATGGTAAGAAACTTAAACTCCAACGGGTACAATTGATTACCCAAGTATTTCCCCATATTCATTAAAAATTCAGCTGAACATAGGTTAGCTGATTGGTAAACAATCATTTCTCTTTAACACGGTGTCCGATTAAGTCACCAACAATGAGGTAAGGAACTTAAACTACGAGGTAGCTGATTGATAAACACTCATTTCCACTTCACCAGAATATCAGAAAACAGTTTTTTGTTATATATACTCTGTGGTAATTCAGACACACTACTAGAACCCAAATCCAAGAGATTAGTCGAGAACCTCTCTAAACACAAACCATTCCACGCTTCCACCTAAACCCCATTTGGGTTTCTTCGTATCACAACACAACCGCATTCCACAACTGCCATCAATCGATTGCTTTAAAGTTCAACTTCATCCCAAGTGCGTTTTATCGATCCACAAAACATCACAAATTCAACAATTTCGAGTAGATTCGAACCCTAATAGAGAAGACAGTGAAGGGAATTGCTAGGCTTTGGGAGTTCTTACAGATTTTGGTGGGCGGAGAGCGAATCTGGTGAGTCGAGGAGGAGCAGTGGCTTCTCCGTGGATGCTTCTAATTGCCCTCTTCGCTGCCCACATCGCCGATTTTGCTTTTACAATGACATCATAAGTTGATCAACATTTTCTATGATATATTTGATATGATATAAGAATATATTGTCCTCACTCATCCATATAATAAACCGACATATGTCTTTTTCCGTATACGCGCACACCAAGTGTTAAGATTCGACGAATGTTGGGAATATAACTTGGTCTAGAGGAGGTGATCAATTTCTGAATAAGTGAAAAGGACAAATGGGTAGAACAACAACTAACAATTATAGATTTTCTATCCATTATAAATCTTGTCAATCAATTTGGGTTGGTCTAATGATTGCTCGACTCAATCTTTGTTTTTTTTAAGATCTTGGATTCGAATCTCAGTATTCTTAAAATCCAAATTGGTCACGTCCGTTGACTTCAGACACCCTCGTCACAAAACAAAAAAAAAAAAAAAACAATTACAGATCTTGTGCATGTGTTCAAAAGTTTCGGAACAATTACAGATCTTGTGCATGTGTTCAAAAGTTTCGGAACTTCTATTCTCTTCATCTAATGATGCTGTAACACCTACAACGATTTGTCAACAACAACATTGTTATATGTGCAATGTCATACTAGAATACAACACTACTTCTATACTTTTAAGCTTGATCAAGATAACCTAAAGCATAATGCTACCTACTCTCAAGTAAACTCTACCTCAGCGTCATGATTGTTGTTCGGTCCGCTCCCTCGACTAAATAGCATCTCGATCTCCTCCAGCGACTTCCCTTTAGTCTCCGGCAACCAAAAATAGAAGAACAAGAACGCCAGGACGCAAAACCCGGCGAACAGAAAGAACGCGCCCCCTATCGTGATCGCCTTGTACAAGGATATAAAGGTCATCGAGACGGTGGCATTTGTCAACCTGTTCACTGCCACTCCGATCCCGGCACCTAGTCCCCTCAAGTGCAACGGCCATATCTCCGAAGTGTACACCCACGTCAAAGGCGACATCCCTATAGAAAAGAACGCGATGTATACATATGTTGCCACGATGGACACAACCAGCGGCCCTTTTGGCCTTCCACCCGAATGCTCCACTACAGTCAGCGCGGTTCCTAGTGTTGTCAGAGACACCACAGCCCCAGCTGCACTCGTCAGCAACAGAGGTCGACGTCCTACCTTGTCCAACATGAACATTGCCACCAGGATGAATAATGTCTTCGTTAATCCGACCCCAACGGTGCACAGCAACAGCTTATTCTTGTTCACAACTCCTGCTTTCTTGAATATCCGCGAACTGTATAAAATAACTGCCTCTATCCCCATTGCGTGCTCAAAGAAATGAACACCAATAGCCGCGATCAAGATCCTGAGCACCGTAGGTGAAGGCTTTATAAACAACTCCTTCCACAGCTCCGCCTCAGTACGAGACTTAACAACAGTACCCGAGTCATGTACACCGTTGGCGTTTATATCAACAGCGGATACTATCTTCTCGTATCTTGCTTCCGCCTCCTGTTTACTATTACAGACCAACACGAGTACTTTCTTCGCCTCCTCCAGATGTCCACACAACACCAACCACCTAGGCGACTCAGGCATCTTAAGCACCCCAACAGCCAACACGACCGATGGGATCGCTGCTACGCCTAGCATTAACCGCCATGATAACCTAAGGGTTAACTTGCCGAAGAAGTAATTGGAAACGTACCCTAGGAGGATACCAAAGCTGATGCAGAGTTCCGGCAACGACGTCAAAAACCCACGATGAGCAGCAGACGAGATCTCGGCGGAGTACACGGGGGCAATCATTAGTGCAAACCCGACGCCAACACCTGCAATGCAGCGCCCGGCGAGGAGAACAGGGTAATTTGGGCCGTATCCCATCAGGACGGAGCCGAGGAAGAAGAGGAGCGAGGCAAGGACGATTGTATAGCGACGGCCGAGGTAGTCGGAGGTTCGACCTGCTGCCAAGGAGCCGATCAGGGCGCAGAAGTTGAGGATTCCGGCTAAGACTTCTATTTGTGTGTCATTGATCTTCAGGTCTTCTTGGATGAATATTTGAGCTCCGCTCATCACTCCTGTGTCTGAAAAATCAATAACGTAAAAACAGAATGTGTGAACGTTTAGACTCTGATGGTTCAAATCGAGTTCTCTGATACTTGGATCAACATGACATTCAGTCAAATTGGCCTTAACTTCTATGATTACTAACACAATCAGAGTAATCACTTTATGTACTGTCGTTCTTGGACACGTAGTTTCCAAAGATCTCATTATAGATGTCTACATAATAATGATTAGCGACATATAGACGTAGAATTAAACATTACATGACTGTTAACCATATTCAACCACGATCAATACCTTATTCTTGATTTACTCTAACGATGTCAATTCAGCCAAGCGAATTGGGGTTATTCTGATCACAAGATTAACTCATGACTGTACCACGATAATTCGTGATATTCTGAGATGTGAAAACTCACTACTAATTGGGAGATCGAATAGAAAAACTAACCGTAACCAAATATGATGGAGATAATAGAGGCAACCAGGGCGCAGCAGAACGCGAACTTGTTAAGCTTCCCTTCATCTTCCTCCATTGCAAAACTATAACTTCAATCAAAGATCAGAAACAATAACTCTCTCTGCCTATGCTTCAACACAACATATATCAACCAGCTAATGTTTCAAGACAATTTGCACCTCTCCACAGAGTTACATACTTATCTGTCTAAGATGATGAGTTTCAATTTGTTTGTGATTCATTTAAGAGTGTGACGGTGTTGTGATCTCTTATGTGTATTGATAGTGACAAAATGAAAAGCCAACACGTCAGTTTTGGAATGCATGTGTGTTTTGTTTAGGAGAAGAAGAAGAACGTGGTTGTTAAAGAACTAGGTAATCCGGTTGATATGCCGCTTGGTTAGGTGCTTGAAGGGACCAAATTGAGTTTGGTATTTTTGTGTGCGACATCTGTCTCTCTGCAGATTTGGATTGGATTTAGTTCTGGAGTGCTCACCCCGACCAGAAAATAAAACAACAGTTTGACTTCATATCCAGAATATTCTTAAGAATGAGGAAGTATAACTGTATAACGAACAAATATATCAGATCAAATTGTATCAAATAAATATTTTCTCTGTCTTATATAAACATAATATTTTGATTTTTGAGAATATTCAATATATATTTTGATAAGTTTTGTTCTTAGATCACAATCGTTCGATAATTTCAATCGTGAAAATACATAATACTACGACTAGTGTTTCACAAAAAAATTTACGTAAAATAATATTTGATCGATTTGAAAATCAAAATTTATATCGATAAATATACAAATCTAAATTTTGTGTTTTTTATTGGACAGATAGAATAGATAAAAACAATAATCCACCGGTCCAATATTTTCCGTCATAGACCGATGGAATAGATAATATGGAGGAAATATCACAGAATCAAGAGGTAATTATTTATTGATACCCAATATAATTTTTTCGTATATTTTGATGCTCATTTCGATTTTAACAATTTATATATACAGAATTACAGTTCACATCTATGATATATAATTCACAAAATTAATATTTACAGAAAATTATCCAAACATACAGTTTTGAAAAATTAATTTCAAAAATATCCGGGATTTTAATTCTCAAAATATACAATTTTAACGTTTCTCTCTCCTCCTTCCACAATCTCATCTTCCTCCACCAAATCTACCTTCGCTTCTGCCCACTACCACTGCGACATCATCTTCACCATCGCAATCTCTCTCATTGGTCTCCTTGCACGATCCCTCTATCTCCGCTATAGACGACGGACTCAAGTCAAAGGAGCTCTTCGGTGTCTTTGGAGAAAGTTAATTCAACGGTGTTTTTGTAAATTTTGTTTCCTTGTGATCGATCAATTCATGAAGATGGTTTATGAGGACTAGACTTGTGGATTTATATGCGAAATGTGGACGGTGGGGGATGTAAGGAGGGTGTTCGACGAAATGTCTGAGAAGAACAATGTTGATCAAATGTTAAACGATTTTGTTGTAAAGATTTTGTGTTTTTTTGGTATTTTTTCCTTCATCATTAGATATTATTTTATAGTGCAGCATGTGTGAATAAAAATATTTTTTTCCTTCAGCCGTTCTGTTTTTTTCTTCCTTTAGGACCTCTATTTTTTTTCCTTCAGACGCTCTATTTTTTTCTTCCGACGCTCTATTTTTTTTCTTCAAGCGCTCTATTTTTTTTCCTACAGACGCCATGTCTTTTTTTCTTCAAGCGCTCTATTTTTTTTTCCTTCAAACGCTCTATTTTTTTTTCTTCAAGCGTCCTGTTGTTTTTCTTCAAGTGCTCTGTTTTTTTCTTCAGGCGTCCTGTTTTTTTTTCTTCAAGTGCTCTGTTTTTCCTTCAGGCGCTCTGTATTTTTTTCTTCGGACGCTCTGTTTCGTTTTGAACTGACGTTCTGTTTTGGGATTCCGACGAGGTGGTCGGATTCCGGCAACGCCTCCGACGAGGTGGCCAGATTCCGACGAGGCCTCCGACGAGGTGGCCGGATTCCGACAACGTTTTCGATGAGGTGTTCAGATTTCGACAACGTTTCTGGTGAGGTGATGGTGATGATGGAAATTGGGGTGGATGTGTGGATGGATATGGGATGAAGAAGAAGTGAAGTTTGAATATATTATTTCAAATTTTGTATGTTTTGAAAATTATGTTTTCATGTGTAATTTTTTGAAATTATTTTCATCGTAGTTTTGGATAAATCATCCTAATATTTATAATTCCGAATTCTAATAGATACTAAAATATAAATAAAATTTAGATATTTTTATATAATTAATCTTAGAATTCAACGTAATGAGATGATCATATAGTCTCTCATTGCGTGAATCCGGAAAATCCTCGTTTTCTACGTTTGGGCTGAAAGAGTAGGAATCATATCATAGTCAACGTCGAACCCACAAATTTCCTGAAAAAATCCGCAACCGTTCCCTCGTATCGTAGATTTTGACTTGTACCCACTTTTATATCCTTATCTTGGTAAGAATTTTCATAAAAATTTTTATATGATCTTCTCCACCTTCTTAGAATTATGAAAACTTTGCCTCGATTATCGCAGCCCATGTTTTTGTTGCGTGAGTTTATATGTTAACCAAAGTTTTAGTTTAAGGTTAGCAAAGGGATTTGGGACCTGACACGGCCTAAAAGTGTGCATTTCACCATCGCTAGGATGTAACTGTAACATACCTTTTTGTAGCTGTTAGTGTTTTTGTTTCGCCTATAGTACTAAAAACGTGACATAGTTTCATATTTCACAAATCGTTAGTCCCTCGTTACGTTAGAAGTGACCGTCTTTTACAGTGGTCATGACGGGGTTTAATTAAGAATGATATGCAAATGATACTAACAAAAGAAAATAGGGAATATGAGGGTTTATTTGATTCAGCCTAAGCCTTATATCTTCACTCACAAAGTTTTAAAAAAGATGATCCTGTAAACCATTAATTTGTCAAATTTTAAAACCATTTGTTTAGTGGGGTTTCGGCTAATAAGATGAATCAAATACAAGTATACGGCCTCATTTTCCCCAAAAAAAAAAACAATACGACTGGCATTTGAAAATTAGTAGGGGAAAAACCTAAGAGGGACAAGAAAGGGCATCGAAAACGAAAACCAAGTGGAGCAACTAGACAAAAACGTATCACGTACATATCAAGAGGAAATGTGCCCGAAACATTCTTATCAGATGAGAAGAGACAGAAAACAAGTGCCCTAGTGTTTGTTTGAAATGGTCATAAGCCTATATGAACTGAACGCCACGTGAAATAGTTAACCAAAATAAAATGGGTGAGGCAAGGATTGATACCCGTAAAATCATTTCGATTTTTTGAAAAGAATAATAAAAGATCCATTATGAATCTCAATATATAGATTTCATTATTTTTAATAATTATATCAAACAATCCTTATATTATTATTCCTTCCGTCTTATAAAAATTTAGATTTATCATTCTTCTATTTCAACTATAATTCACATTCAAACAATGTTTTTCTCTTCGTTTTTTTAATTCATAACAATACAAAACTTTTCAAATAAAATAACATTATAAATAATTTGAGACAATCCAATATAACAAAATATATATAACAAAGAAAATATTATCTTATAATAACGAAAAAGTAAGACATCAGTAGCTGCGGCTATTGACAGTCTCAAAGGTTAAAACAAGAAGATTTAAAGGTTAGAAATCGGACAAAATTAAAAAAAGAAAAAATTAAACAAACACAAAATCTCTTCTTGTTCTGGCCTTTGTCGCACCGCAGCCGCGATTGCTTCATTTTTTCATCATAAGAATAAGTTTTTATTCTGATTTATTATAATATTATTTATATAATTCATATTATGTATATAAAAAAATATTATTGATAACTACATATATTTATTATAAATCACATAGAAAATCTAAAATATTTAAGAATTATATATCGCAATATGTTAAACTATTTAAATAATATTATAATAATGAAATAAATATATAATATTGAAACAACATATATGAAATAATTAAAAAATATTATAAATTAAATATATTAAATATAAATCATATATATTATGTTATTAATATAAAATTAATTAAATTTGATATCAAAATAAATCAAACTATTCAAATAAATAAAAATAACATTATATATTTAAATACGTGTGTGAGTAATTTACTGCTGGCATCTCTTGATGTGTACGGGACAAGCACAGAGCCCCATCTTCCCTTCACTTTCCTTCCAACTTCTGCTAGTATTTGAACGCCAAAAGAAGACAATTTTGCATTCATACAGTTTGCAGAAGGATTCTCGCTGTCCAAAAAATCGAGCACTTAAACCAGATTCCAAAATTCGGTACTTTTGAGGTCATCACATGAGAAAGATAGATACATGTCAAGATGAGTGCAAGTGGTAGTCGCTTTATGATATAAACAACTTCCATTTTCGCATTGGCGTGTAAATTGGACTTGTTGATACGCGATCATAAAGATCGATTAGTCAAAAGGGAGAAACACACGAGAACATTCATAAAACGGCGAGGGTGCAAATTCGAAGCCAAATTCCTTGAATTTTCTCGTATGTTTCGTCCATTCGTTTCGCTCCCTCTTTTTATCCATAGTTAGTTCTTAAAATATATTTCGTCTGTCCAATCTAAAATATATAATTGATTTAAAATCAATCGATATGATTAATTTTATATTATTAAAAAAATATTTTTGTGAAGATTTTATTTTAGAGAATCACTGATTAGTCCCACAAATCCCATAATATATTATCTCCGTCATTTATTAAATGTCATGTAGGGACTCGATATGTGAATTTAAATTAATGTTGAATTTGTATGGATTTTGATGAAGAAATAATTTTTTTTTGTGATAGTGAAATTTATTATAACAGTTGAGAAAAAAGTTAGTGGATGTGCTGTAACAAATGAGATTAATTTGTTATTTTTTTTAATGTAAAAAGATTACAAAAACGGATATATACTCCAAATAAAAAAAAATATATTCTCTTTGTCCCAAATAAATTACGATGACATACATTTTGAATTTACTACGATCAAAAGTTGTTTTTTATAAAATTATTGTGAGACACTAATGATAAATTAAGTTGTGAGTTTAAGATTTTTTTGACATCGTTAAGAATAAGAAGGAAACGTGTCGAAAATAACAATTAATATGGACGGAAGGAATACTCTATAGTTTGATTATATATGTGGATTCATATGGTATAACATAGAAATATGATGATGGTTTTGTTATTTTCATGTAAAAGATTATCAAAAAGAATTTTTTTAAATAGATATTTTGGGAGAATCTACGTACGAGAAGGTTGTCCTCATTACTTGAAGATGGAAGTAGATCAGTTTTAACTAGATCAATGTTTTGGTCAGTTTACGTACCCTCAAGACGCCGTGAAACCCCTTCTCTCATCACTAAACAAAAAAACGATTCATCATAAATCAACCCCAATCCATCAACGATGGAAATGATGTATTCAAAATTGTTCCGAGTCAACGTGACGACTCCACTGGCTTGGTTTCACACTGCATTCACAAGCGGCTTACCAAAATGGACCATCCAACAAGTTCTCATCCCTCGTCTCTTCACCTGTGAGTCTGTGACCTGCCAATATAAATACACAGAAGAAAAATGGAAATCCCAGATATCTTATCGAGAGAAAGGAAGCAAATCCCCTCTCTTCTCTTGTTCGAAATCTTTTATTTATAGCGAAACACCAGTGCAAAAATTGCCTGGTCCTGTCTGCGCTTGAGCACAGAGGGAGCAAGACAGAGAGATAGCAGATTTATCTGTTTGATACATCTTTGGTCTTCGTTTTTGGCTTCGGGGAATTTGAGGATTTATTGATTATGGGTACTCAAGCTGCTCCTGTCTATCCCTCCACCACTCCTGTAAGTTTCTTCAAACTCTCTCACATGCTCTGGTTTTCTGTTTCTGATTTTGATGTGATCGATCTTCTATTATTAGTTCCAACTTTGATAGAGATAATTACCGAACTGAATTTCTAGGTCTATGTGAGTTTGGGCATGAATTTCTAGTTATTAGTCTTATTTGGTGTATACAATGATTGTACTACTTCCTTTTTTATCTGTTTTGCTGAGAAATTTCGAGTGGATAGAAGTTATAGCCTATGATATAAAAATTTTTGATATTTTTTTGAGTAAATTGTGCTGTGTGTTTGTGGACAAGATTCATGAGTAATGACCATTGATTTTGGAGAGAGCTAATTTCTCGATGATCACCCAAATCCAATTACTGGAGTTGTCATTTCTATTTGAAAAAAAAAGTAGAGCAAACTAGTTAAAACACTTTCAAAATTATCCAAATCTAAATTTGTGTGAATATTTATCGCGTTTTCGGACACAAGAAATGCATGCTTGTCGGATAGTAAGTTAGGAACGGGTTACTTTCTTTTAAGAGCTGGTACCTGAAATGCTAAGAACATTTTCTTTAATTGATGGAAAAGAAAATGTATTAACAAATCATGCGATCTTAGATTTAATTATCATGAAAAAATGAATTAAAAAGAAAATGATGAACAAAAAAATGTCTAAAATATATTTAGCATTTTCTTTGTGGTATTATTGAACCATTAAGCACTCGGCTTTCAGATAGTAACAAAATTACCAAGTCAGTTTAAGAATGTTTAGCAGTTTTACTCCGAATACTCCAGCCGTACTATTTTATTTATTTTGACGAACCAACTGATGTTTTTTTTTTTTGACTTTTCACTAGAATACATGCGAGATCCACCGTGTCATAATGCTATAGAAGTCAAAAGAATCAGCCAAGTTGGTTAGATTATAAAATCAAGATTCCAATTCCTTCACAAGTACGCAGTTGAAAATGAACTTAGATACTTAACACTTAGTCATGACTTTATTAATTGAAATAGTAAATTTGAGTTGAGTATTTCGTGATTAGCAGATTTTAATCAATTGCACAGTGACCACTAGTATAATCACGGTCAAGCGTTTGATAATTACGTTGTCCTGAATTGGTGTAGGAATCTAGTACTCATATTAACTTGGACATAGTTTTTAACATGGTTTAGATTCGAGCTGGGTTAGATCCACAAAGAAGACCTAGTTTCTTGATCACTTCCGTTGAAAACACTCGAAATCCTGTATCTTGTTTAGGAGGAATTGACTAACCTGATAGTATCTGCACGTCATAGTATTATCGAAGTAAATAATTTGAAGATATTAAATCGAGACAAACAACAACCACGACATACAAATTTAACGTGAGAACAACTATACTTCTCACCATGAATTTAACGACATATGGATTTAACGGGTACGGCAGTCATAGTATCGTCTATTGCTCCTTGTATCTTGTCAATATGGTAGAGTTAGATACTTAATGTTCCTGGACTTGTTTTAGGAGTTCTAGAAATCAAAACAGATGAATCTCCTTATAGAAAATGTATTCATCCATCAGTTGGGATATAGTATAGTATATTGATATTTGTATATATAGCTCAGATCTAGCAAATGCCAAGGGTGTGACAGTGAGATGAGTGTATAGATATGAGCTGTTGTAAAACGACATAGTATAAGATCATATAAAATATTATTTATATATCATGAATGCGAAGACTTTGTCCTAAGTTGAGACGCATGACTAGTATTTTGTCATTCCCCCTTCTCCTTTGTTTCTTTCTCTTTGTATCCATCCATTCATTTTTTCTCCAAATAATCCCAAGTTCTCCATTGTTTGGAAAACTAAGTTCTTGAATTAACTCAAGATAATTAATCTAATGGGAGATGAAACTATTGATCCCAGCTCTTTCTATGCCCGAAGCAAGGTACATATTCTACTAATCTTCGTCTGTTTCCTATCGAAAGTCACGCCCTTGATCTACATTGTTCTTCTATATTCATCCATTAGTTCATGTCGTCGGGTTTTCGTCCTAGAAAGCATATGCCACATCCCGGCCTCACGGAAGCACCTGAGTGGTTGTTGTAGTAGTAGTACTAACTTTGTGCATATAGAATCCAAGGATGATGAGATCAATGCAAATGAAACGGCATTGCGAGAGCTTGACATAACTAGTTGAAAGAAATTTTTTCCATCAATGTTAGCTTAATTTTTTTGATAATCTATGAAGAACACGATGCATCTAGGTGGATATACTAACTGTCACTTGATTTCATTTGTGGATATTTCTTGTGATATTAATATTTTTTGGGATTACCTACCAAGCATGGTTGGTCCATCCCTATTCTAACACTAGTATTAATATAAATTCTCAACATATTTGTTCTTTGAATTGCTAGTCGACAAATATTGATATTTCTCTTATAGTATACCTCACAAAAATGAGCCGACCGATCAGTGGGCAATTCAACACGTAGAGTCACTATTTGTGAGGCTCACAGTAAATTCGATTCATCAATGTCTATCCAAAGTATCCAAAGTTGTCTCGTGTTCTATCTTTTTATCATTATGATCAACAAGAGGTAAATTAAAACGGTTAACGGGGAACGAGAAGGACGTAAATTAAAACGGTTAACGGGGAACGAGAAGTTTGTCTGGTAGGTTTAGAACTTAACCCGGAGTACAATAAATGAGAAGCCCTGTCCTTCACGTTCTTAGGCAAAAAAAGGCTCGTCCATTAATTGTCACACCCGCCATCAATGCTTCTCTGAATTCAATTCATCAATGCTTAAACTTGTGCTTTTCCTAAGTTCATGAAAATCATCTTGATATTGACTCTCTTTCTTTATAAGAATGCTACTGATCTTTCACGATTTCTCTACCTGATTGGTACATAATTCATGTATCTCAATATGTGATTCTTTTGATGATAAGTCCTAGGAAACAATAGATTATTATATACTTCTTTCGTCCCATTAAAATTATAACTTTACATAATAACTGTAATATTCAACATAATATAACAAAATTACAGTAATGACCTGAAATTGAAGAACATAAAACTATCATTATGTTTTATTATGATAATTTTACAAAGGAGATAGTATTTATTACATGGAGTAGTTGTATAATGAGGGAAGAGGTGGACTGTATGTAGACATTGAAATACGTAGAGTGCATGAACAAAGCAGCTCCAACTTCATTTTACAGCATTTAGCATTTCATATAACTTGTTTGCTGAATCTGAAACTCATGAACAAGAAAAATGAATGTTGAAATGCAGCCGGATATCGACGAGAAGCTGAAGAGGCAAAAGGAGATCGATGAATGGCTTCCGATCACGTCGGCGAGGAACGCCAAATGGTGGTACTCTGCCTTCCACAATGTCACTGCCATGGTCGGTGCCGGAGTTCTCAGTCTTCCTAATGCCATGGCCGGACTTGGATGGTATGCCTATTTCCTTTTCGCAAGAAATGGTTTATCAGATTTCCTATTGTTTATTGTGTTGTTAGACTGAACTATGTCACATGATGTTTCCTTTTTACATCAATTGTCACATCTCACTTAATTTTATATTCTAATTTTTGGTCAATATGAAGTATATTATGAAATGATTTTGTAATTTATAATGATATTGTTAGTTACAAGAGGACGAGTTTGAGGTACTCAATGCGAATAGTTATTAAGGATGGCTCGGTCTTAGTTTTATGAGTTCTTAATGGAAAAATCTCTTATTTTACGAGATATACCACGTGCATCTTTCCCTCGATCGCGGTCTATATTGGAGGCTTTAGTATTGGATAAGTTTATACATTGTCCTGAACCAGGTTATTCTAATGTATTTCAGGGGCCCTGGAGTGGTGATTCTTGTGCTATCATGGATCATAACATTATACACCCTATGGCAAATGGTTGAGATGCACGAAAT
>JAOVYX010016425.1:0-24728 GCA_035668315.1 Drosera spatulata | reverse complement strand
ACCCCTCACTTTAGAACTCCGCAGTTAAGCGTGCTTAACGCGGAGCAATGCTGGGATGGTGACCTCCTGGGAGGTTTATGGGGGTGTATGTAATATCCCAAGGAAATGCTTAAATGCTTTGATAGTACTACCTATACCAACAAGGCGTACCTTTCTTTTCGGTAACCCCTCACTTTAGAACTCCGCAGTTAAGCGTGCTTAACGCGGAGCAATGCTGGCATGGTGACCTCCTGGGGAGTTTCTCAGGGCATGCGCGAGTGAGGTCAAAGTGCACTGAAAGGACTAGTGTTGGTCTGTGGGGCCAGTTGTCCTTCTGAAGAGCGGTTCTTGGTGACGACCCGGTAGCAAGGATTTGGCCGGGGCATTACACCTAAATATGAGATCCTGTGGGATGTAACCAGTCTTACATACTTGGAGCTATTGTCAAGCATGGATCTTACGGATGCATAATACTCATGATTAGGAATTTGATAGTAGTAATGGTCAACCAGGGTAACTTGACGTAAACTCTGATGTCTGGGGCATTTGCAGAAATTATGCAAAAAGGCATATGCTAGAAAGCTGAACAACGAGTCAAGATTCTCAAAGGAGGAGATCCAAGATGCTACAAAAGTAACGTGCCTGTGACTCCAGAGTTTCTTTTTACACGGCTTACAGGGGATACAGGAAGGAATGCGTGGCTGTTTTGCAGACGACATCACTATAGCAGAAAGGTTTAAACAATACTGCACTTACTATGGGGGAGAGTCTGTTATATACCATCCCTTCATTGATGAGAGCAAACAGGGGGAGAGACCAACAACAAGTGCTAAGGGGAAGAAACAATGATGACCCTACTGCTCCTGAGAGACAGAACCAGTAAAGTACTGAGTTAACATGAATGTCTCAAACTTTTGTATTTGTCTTTTTCTTTTTTTCAAGAGATGTATTCTTAAGTGAATATGAAAGAAAAAAGTAAAAGTTTGTTTATCTTCTTACTATTTAGATAGAGTTTGCTATCATCAATTTAGGGGAAGATTGTTGAGTCAAACCCATGCTGTATAAAAATTGAGTGATAGACGAACTCCAGTCTTAGAATGTCCCAGTATGTACCAGGACTGAGATTGGTCTACATGGAAAATGAGTCTGCAATGGGTCCGCAGTAAGGCTGGTTCAAAGAGGAATACAGCAAGGTTGGTTCACAAAGGAACGCAGTAAGGCTGCTCCAAAGGAATGCAATAAGGGTAGCAACATTGAGATCATGAGTAAAGAGACAGTAAGTATTGGACATTTGGGCTTCTGTAACAATTAATGATTGATCCTGGATTGTTTCTGGTTGAAGAAGGTTACTGCAGCAAGGCTGAAAGGCAATAAGGCTAAGTTCATCATAAGGGTCAAGACGAAGGAATAGTTGATCCTGGATTGCTACTTGTTGAAGAAGGTTACTATAGCAAGGCTAAAGGATAGAAAGGCAGAGTTCAATAGACCAGACGAAGGATAGGTAGATCTTGAATTGCTTCTGTGAGGTCACTCCAGCAAAGCTGAGGAGCAGTAAGACTGAGTTCTATAAAAGAGTTCAGAAGAAGTCAAAGTTCATGGGTTGTCATTTGTGTTGTGTCAGCATACTTTTCTGCATCAACACCAGAGGTCATAGGCTTGTGAATGAGGTTCCATGATGGCATCAAAGTGACGTTTCAAGAAAGGACGAGTTCAAAAAAGGCTAGAAATTTAGAATTGCCTATAAATAAAGAGGCAATGCCCAAGGTTTCGTATTGAATTGTTGAATCTCCTTTACCCTGAAAGAGAAGTGCAGTAAGATTTCAAGTGAGCCGAGAAAAAAGGTTATAGCTGAAGATCTGAGCCAGCTATTGAAAACAGAGTAAAATAGCACTAGTGTTAGACAAACGATTTCAAGAGGCTATTTTGAGTCCTGTTGAGAAGAAGAAAAGATCTTGTAATTGGTTTTTATTGTCATTTACACGTTGTAAAGTGAAAGGTTGATTGTGAGCCTAAAACAATCACATGTAGTACTATCCTCTAGATTTAACACATTGATAATCAAGGGAACACTAGAGTATAGGATATAGTCGTATATTAGCTGTATACTCTAACCAGTATAAAAACCTTTTTGTTTTTATGTTACTGCTTTTATTACCTTTAACCCTACTGCTAATCAACTTCGATCAACAATAAACTAAAAGGCATCAACATTACTATAATAAGGTTCTGCATTACTGTAGTAAGGTAATAAACAACTGTACTGACCAACTAACTTTTGTTAATTTGACAGTAAGATTCGAAAGAGAGACTATTCATCCTCCTTCTAGTCTTACAACAAGCTAAACCCGACTTTCACACGCTAAACCTGTCCAAAAGATCTCATGAATTTGAGGTTGACCTCTTTGTTATCAAAGATTTTCCCCAAAGTCTTTAGATTATTGACCAGGATGTTGAACCTTTCATAGAAACTTGTAAAGTTGTCATCATGCTTCATAGTGACCCATTCATACTGCTGTATAGGGACATCCGTCTTGTTTTTTCTGATTTCATTTGTTCCTTCATTTCTTCGTAGTCGACCATCCCAGGCCTCCTTTACAGTAGTGGTGTGAATCACTATTTCAAACATATCATCATCAAGAGCCTTGAAGATTTGATTTTTGGCTCTTCTGTGCACCAGTACTAGATCCTACTCATCTTTTGTCCATTGAGCTTTTGGATTGTCAATCTGCTTTGATACATCAGATGAATCTTTAATCTTTAAAATATAGGGGCCATCAATGACTATATCATATATCCTCTCATCAATAGAGTCTGGATGAGCATGCATCCTTATCTTTCAATGATTAAATTTGTCAAAAGAGCACATGAGTGGTTTTTCACTGTTAGGACATTTAGTTAGTTTTGGAGGAGCCATTCTTTCTCAACAAAATAAACCATTATTAACTTCTTTGCAAATAAACACGAGATGAAAACAGGCCTTTACTTCCTAATAACTGTGAAGTCTAGGAAGTTTCGCTCTCATACCAATTATAATTATCAAAGTATAATAATATAGCCTATAAGGGAGGGTTGAATAGGCTATTTGTTTTTTCTTAAACAGTATGCAGTATGGTATTGACTGTTATGCAACTATTATATTGTAGACTAGCGGAATTAGTCTGCAATTGAGATTTAAGTCCTTCAACCAATCTCTTTGTGTCCAATAGCTATTTCTAACAGTTCTAAATAAGAATGAAAGTAGTAAATGACATAATGTTTTATACTATTTCAGACAACGTTATCAAATGATCAATAAGTCTTAGTCCAGTCCTCCCTTAATGATTAGTGTATTCAAGCAAAGAGATAGTTCACTATCTTTTCGTTTTTGGCTTACAAAGAAGCTCTTACAAGCTACTCTGAACTTTATCTAAGAACTTCAATCCAGTACACCAGAATGATTGCATGTGGATGTTGAATGATTTTTCAGCTTTCATTACTTCCTTATAATCATCAACCTTTTCTATCTGGATTGGATCTCCTTTTATAAGGCTCGAGAAATCAAACTCCGTGACTGTGCTGTACTAACATTGACAACTGCCTATTTATTGTCTATATATCTCTAAGTGATGTTGATAGAGATCTAGATCCTCCAAACAGTCTCAAACCTCGTACAGATTTCAAACCTCGAAACTTTGATTTGACCGTTTCTCTTATCCTTATCCAATAACAAACCACTCCTACTGCACTCCCAGTTTGTTGCGCTCCTGCCTCTACTGTAAGCCACCTTTGCTTCACTCACTCTACTGTATTCTGTGACTTGTTCTGAATCCTAATGTCCTTACCCCTTTTTCTGACAGATTCTTAGTTGATTTGCTGCCCGTATTCATCCTATCTAGCTTATCCTTGTCTTCTAGTGTCGAATATATCTTATGACTATCACTGCTCATTTGTGATCCTCTGCTGCACTGTTGCATACGTCCTAGATTGCATTGACCATCCAAGTTCCAAGCCTAAGTGGACAACTATGAATACGTCCTTACCTTGAGTTTTATTTATCAATTTCTATGAATTTGGTCGGATTGCACATGAATCACAACATAATCGATTAGAGATTTTTTAATCACTCTCTCACTTTATGTGTTTAATCAGCCTATCGCTTTGATACCACTTGTTAGGATCAAATCACCGACAAGCTCAATTAATAAAGGAGAAAAGACAAAGGATTAAGTGGAAAAAAAAAAACCTCAAGGGAAGAAAGACCCATGATTATCGATGAGAAATTCACTATGGAGAAAAAGATCACGTGTTACAACTGTGGAATGAAGAGCCACGTGATACACATATGTCTAGCACTTAAGAATGATGAAGAGAAACATGACAAAGGTAAGGACATGGTTGGATCCATTAGTGATGATGGAGCATTGATTTTGTCATGTCAATCCAAGTGTGACTCTTGGATTTAGATTCTGGTACTATGTTCCATGCCATTTTTTATAATTATCTATTTGATACGTTTGAGCCTTGCGGAGGTTCTTTGTTGATAGATAATGATATAGTTATTCTATTTTGGGGGAGTTTAAAAATGCAGAGATCATACAAGAGTGGGATGTGAAATCGTGTGAGCTTTCTTTGAAGTGTCTATAGAGGGCCCCAAGAAAGAGTGATCGAATAGGCAAGATGGTGAAGATGAGGACAATTGTGAAGAAATAGTTGCATGGTAGAGACTTCACTTCGTTGATGAGGAAGACTATTGAGAATAAATAGTTTTCTAAACGTGTGAATAAGAGCAGAAGTAAAGAAAGACATCGATGCATGAGGAACCCGAGGCACGGTTCAAGGAGTGTGGTCTACAGTTGCTCAAGTACTTATGGTGCTGACAAGTCATACGGTGGAGGTCAACAGTTGATTGGGAGGTCAAAAAAAGTTGTCAGCTTCAATAACTTCAATCACTTTGGCTGCTAGATGAGGGTAGCATGAGGTCGTTGACGAGTGTTGCTATGATTAGAGTATTGGGAATTAGTTTCAAGTAGGAGATTTTTTGATGTGTGGTCCTGATTTTGCTTTAAAAAGAGGTACAAAATCTGTGCGGCAAGATGAAGCTTGTTCAGGCTTGATTTGAGTTAAATTGATGAAGATGTATCGAGAGGTGTCTTGCTTAGCCATACGTATCAAGTATGACCGTACCGTATGAGTTTCCGTATGTCACTTAGCACGGCCAAGGGCAGGCCATGCATATGGCGCACAACTATGCATGAGGAAGCATGGCCATGTGTGGGAAGCATGAGCCATGCATGATTATTTTCTTTGTTTTATTTCTTCGTCCAAATCTTGTCACGATTCATGGGAGAGCCCAAGGGAAGAATCCACCTTTCAAACCGAGTCCGAGTAGAATACACATGTGAATTTGGCCCAACTATTAACCTAGGCATGTACGCTGATGGTTTATTGGTTATTAACATATATATCCTACTCTTTCTTTCCCCACGATCGATGTGGGTCAACCTACTCACACATATCCTCAATTTTCTTCCCCTTACGTATGAGTTCATCCAGATGACCTAACTCCCTCTTGAGCCTGAATCCATAGGCCTTCTCCACCTGTAAACTTGGATTGGGTCACTTGCGTATCTGATCAACCAACTTTGCAGATAGGAGACGCAACTAGCTTGGGATCCTACACCTCTGCACTTGGGCCCCTCTGTCCAGTCCAACGAACCATGGAATCTGATATCACTTGTCAACATCGAATCACAATATATATATATGATCCATGTAACAACCAACTTCTGTATCTTTTGTCTCTATAGTGATTTTCTCATCAACAGCCGTGGGTTTTTCTTCTATTTGAAGGTTTTTCAATGTTAATTCTTATTCTCTTCTCCTTCATTATTTGATTTTGTTTTTGATTCAACCCTAACACTATTATCCTCACTTTTGAATCTACAAGTGATGCAGAGACCTTAGCCAGTTTATGAGCGAAAGGAAAGCTCAGTATTTTCATGAAAATCACTCCTAGGACGAAATTAGTCATCTTTTTGAAATTAGTCATCTAGAAATGATCTTAAGTGACTTTTGATCGTCAGAATGAAATGAAGCTGGGCTCATTAAAATCTATATTTTGAGTACATTGATGTGGCATATTCCTTTTTCCCATTACTGATTTCAGATGAATAAGAAATTATTGCTGAAAGTTTGTTACTCAAAATTATAAAATTTAGTTAAACCAAAAGGTGTGACGATTTTAGATTTTATGCATTCTCCTAAATGATAATTGTACATGATGAGTGTTAGTTGGTATTTGATGGCATATTACTGTAAGTAAGGAAATCGATTTGCTCCATGAGAATACAAAACTTGAGGACTAGGCATATTGAAGTATAAAATTACTATTCGCGCTCAAACTGGACAAAACCCATGTGGGTATACTCCATAACACCCCTCAACCCCTCAACCATTGACCCCATCCACCCATACCCTGCTCCCCCATACGTTACAGCACCAAAATTGAGCCACAATTTAAAAAAAAAAAAAACGCTAAGTTTTCATATATTAATACATTCCCTGTATATCCTATACATAGTTAATTTCCTGCATAAATCAATTCCCCAATAGATTCTTACCCATTTCCAAAGTTTTATAATTTTTTTTAATTGAATCTTTTGTTTTTTTTATCGTCTACTATTTCCTATTTATACTGTTGTATCATTCGCATTATTTCAACACTTCACACTATTTCATCTATCCTACTACTTCACAATCTTTTCACAATCTCTTTGTATCAAAATAATCCTACAACATGGATAATTTCAATTTCTCATTTTCTAATAGTACTTCTTTCGATAATGGAATTGTTGGCATAAACACAATGGCTAATAATTGTCGGGATTGCATGGCAAACTTTTCCACTGACCAGGTTGGTTGCATTATTTTACTTCATCAAATTGTGTCATTATATTTTAAATCATAAAAACATCTTAGGTTCATATATATTTCGTACTTTTATTTTTTATTTTATTTTTGTAATAAATAGATATTTACGCATAGAGAACAAATGTTACATTGGGTGCGGAGAGTAGACCGCGAAAATGGTGTTGTTGTAGTTATTACAAATTCCACATCACTAAAAAATTCTAATATGTCCGGATGTATTCTTGCTTGCGAAAGAGAAGGAAATTATAAGCCTCCAAGATATCTAGCAGAAGATCAATCTTTACAAATATTGACACTAAAAAATATGATTGTCCATTTGAGTTAAGAGTTGTACCACAACCTGCAGATTATGTCATGTGGGGGTTAATTGTAGTATATGGTTTTCATAATCATGACACTACAGAACACTGTTATGATCATGAGCATCCTCCTAGGTTAAAAACACATGAAACAGAATATGTAGTCGATATATATGAAAGCACTGGAGCTCGTGAGATTCTAAGTATTTTGAAAAAGAAAGATCCTTCAAACACTACTAGTTTTAAAAGTGTGTATATGCCACCTTAACTAACAAGAATTATAATTAGGGAATTTAACTCCCACACAATTTGTTTTAGATCAACTAAATAAGAAAAATTATTTGAACAATTTTCGTATGAATCCATATACAAATGAAATCACAGATATTATTTGGGTTCATCCTATGAGTCTAGAGTTATCGGTTATTTTTCTTCTGTCTTAGTAATTGATGCTATACATAAAACTAGTGAGTATCGAATGCCATTATTAGAGATTGTCGAAATCACATCAACACTTAAAGCATATTCACTTATGTTCGCATACCTTCACAATGAGGATACTAAGCGTCTCAATTGGGCTTTGACGAATTTTAAAGAGTTAGATGGTTGAAAATGGGGCTGATTTACCATCACACTTTATCACTGATCGGGATTTGGAACTAACGAATGCCATTGAGATATGTTTTCTTATGGCACATCACATGCTCTGTATATGGCACATAAATCAGTGCGTATAGAAGAAGTGTAGTCATTTTCTTAAACAACAATGGAACGATTATTCATCATCATGGCAAGCGCTTCTACATTCATCATCGCAATCATCCTTCCAACTAAGATGGGACGATATTGTTCGGGATTACAAACAATATCCTGCTGTAATTGAATATCTGCAAGGTACTTGGATCGTGCCTTACGAAGAGCGGTTTATTTCAGTGTGGACATACAAGTGTATGCACTTAGGCTACAATTCCAGTAAGAGGTATGCTATCTTTTACTCTTTTAATATAATTTTAAAATATAGGACGATGATAATGGGCAAACATTGGCTATTTAGCTTCATCCAGCTAACTCACATTGAGCCGTCCATTTGAAAATTGGACAGTCAGATCTTTGACAAAATTTAAAACATCCATTTTCAGTAGAAACGAACGTCCGTTTGAAACAAAAATGTATGGATAAAAAGATGAAATTATATCAGTCTCCTTGAAAAAATACTAGGTTGTCCGTTTATAATTTATGTGTCAACCGTTTGAAAAATAAACGTATGGATCATCCATAAAAATCAAGGTGATGCCAGTGTGCCTTTCGTCTTAAAATAAAACGGATAGAGAATTGGAAACAATAAAAACTTGCCACGTGGATATCCGTTGGAAAAGAAAACAGACAGATTAAAAAAGGTTTAAATCGTCCGTTATTATTTTACTCGAATATATTATCATCTTAATCTTTGTTGGACGGGATGACGACCTATGAACATCGAAACTTATTGACGTTTACAGCCTATCATCCCTTCCAACAACGACTAAGATTCATCCAATGAAGGATGATAAATAAACCCGCGGATTTGCTCCAAATACAAATATCGATTCATATCGATGTCGAAAGGATAGAAGACGAAATATTGAGATTTATATCTAGAGCAAAACTGGAGATTTATTTGAATGGAGACATGAAGCAGCCAAACGAACACCATGAGGTTTGGATGCAAACTTTGTGCATAGATACATGTCTTGTCGTGTGCTGTTTTATGAAAGTAAACATTCGGTTGCCTTAAAAAAACAACAGCATGAAAAGACATATAGGTTATGCACAGAGTGTAGGACTCCATAGCTCTGGATAACGAAATTGAAATAAACCTCCAAATATGCTTCAACAGTAAATCTGTATTCATATTGAAATCAAATGGATAGGACACAAAACACAGATTTGTTGATGGAGTATATCTGGATATCTATTTGATTCGAATTGTGTAGTAACAAAGCAAAATCCCTGTTTCTCTTTCCTTTTATAAGACTTATATTACTATCCGTCTACTTTTTGCACGGATAATGATGTTAAGAAGGAAATTATTGTGACAAAATTGTTTCACTGAATAAGTCAAAAAATTAAATAATCCGTTTGTTTTTTAAACGGATGCTTTAATTCTGTTCAAATAGTGCCATGTGTCGTCATTATGACATATTCACTGAACAAGTCGAAAAATTAATGTTAAATCTGTGTTACAATCCGTTTAATTTTTAAATGGACAAAAAATATTTAATTGTTACAATGTAACACGTGTTCATAGTCTCCGTTCAAAAAACAGATTCACTCTGGGAATATGAATTCAATTTAGAAACTCAAAATGTTCGTTTCAAATACAAACGGACAAAGCATTAATTTTTCAACGTTTAGGTGAGCTTGTCTCACAACCATTTTAGCTCAATCGTTTCTTTTAAAAGCATATTATACATTTTCTGTATTAATGTTCTTTTTCTTAAACTAATGAAATTCAGAAAAGGACACATGGCCAATTGTCCTTACTTTTGGATAGTCCGTTTCTTTTAAAAGCGGATTATTAGGCCTGATAACTTTATCGTGGAACTGGCAAAAGCTGGTTTTTGTTAAACTCACACCATTCAGAAAAAGACACGCGGTAAATAGCACATCTTTTAGATAACCAGTTTTTGTTTTAAACGGATTATGAGGACTGACCAATTTCAATCAGCCAACTATTGATGCACACATGTACGCCATCTTTATCATTTCAACACATCTGTAATTAAATGATCCAATTGACAACAATCAGCAGGAGTATATTTTTTAAAAATATAATCCATCGTCGTCTTAAATATTTTTCTGAGAATCCACAATAAACATGGGATCTAACTATTTCGATATTTTTTTCAAGACACTGGAGTTGAATCCAACCCCAAACACGGTTGAATCTAGCTCCAGATCAGATTGTCCTAAACCTTTTGAAGGTAGAATATTCGGGTCATTGGATGAGAAGGACAAATGTTACAAATCGTACGCAAAGAAATGTAGGTTTCAAGTGATGATCAAAACAAGTCGAAAGCATGTTCAATCGGAAGATAATACTTGGGTGGTCACAAAATCTGGAATAGCACACAATCAACTGTTATTAACACCAAGTAAGGTCCCATTCATGAGTACAAGAGATAATATTACTCTGGTGGCACGTAACATGATTTCTCTACTAGAGGAATCCGATATCAGGCCTAGTACAATGATAAACTTGCTCTCTGCGTAAGCCGGAGGTTTCGAGAACGTGGGATTCACAAAAAAAGATGTGTGTAACGAAGTACAGAATATGGGACACGAGAAGGTGGATGAGACCATAATGGATGCGCAAGCAGCAATGAAGTACCTCAAAAGCTTGAGAAATGAAGGCCTGGGGAACTTCTTTTATCGTTATAAGACGGATGAAGAAAATAGGATAGACATCATAGCACGGATTGACTTTCGATCGAGGATGGCGTACGAAAGATTTGGTGATGTAGTTACATTTGACACTACTTGCCGAACCAACAAGTACAAAATGCCTTTTGCTCCTTTCACCGAGGCGAATCACCATTATCACTCGATTCTGTTCATATTTTCTTTGCTAAGGGATGAGATAGAGAAGACTTTCGAGTGGGTGTTGCAGACTTGGTTGAAAGGGATGAATAATAAAGCATCGATGACGATCATAACAGATCAAGACAGAGCTATGGGCAATGCTTTTAGACGAGTTCTTCAAGAGACTCATCATGCTTTGTGTTCGTGGCACAAAAGTTCCAAATACCCAGAACGCTTGCATCATGTTTATGCAAGGTATCCAGATACCTTTAAACATGATTTCAACACGAGTTTGAGAAACGATGAAAGCAGGTTCTCAATGACTATGATTTGGCTGATCATGATTGGCTTTGGTCACTGTATGAGGTGAAGGAGAAATGGATTCTGGTAGACTCGAAATGGTATTTTGCAGCAGGAATAACCACGACATCTAAGAGTAAGGGGATGAATCATTTTTTTGATAACTATGTCAATAGATCCCCCACGATGATAGACTTTATAATCAAGTCATAGGAGGCTCTGGAGAAGCAATTCTTGTGGGAAAGAAGAGTCGATTATGAAATCATGGTGAAGAACCGTATCCTAATACATAATTCTCCGATAGAGATTCAAGGAGCTAGTGTCAATACGAAGGAGTTGTTTAGAAGATTTCAGAAGGAGCTGATCAAAACAAACCAATATGTGATGCAGAAAGTTGGGAAGAATGCTAGTCCCCGGTGCAAAATCTACTCTTTGACCAACGCATTGGATCAAAAAAGGGTGAGAAGAACATACATGGTAACTGATTTTGTGAATGACGGATGGATCAACTGTAATTGTCAGATATTTGAGCACTCCGGTATGATTTGCAAGCATATATTATAGTTCCTCGATAAAAAGGATCAAACAGTTATTCTGGTGAACTTGATACCTTTTCGTTGGATAAGAGATGCGAATAGAGATGTTTGCGGAATCGTATACACTGCTCCAGAAGATTGAATTTCGAGCAATCACTTACAATGCATTACAATCATCTGTGTCGTGTCTTCCAGGGATTAGTGACACAAGCTTTGTGTTCAAAAGAAGGTTACCCGTACACCTTAGAGATGGCCGAACGTAAAAAACAATAAATTGATAAGTTTGTTCCCAAAGGTTTTGATGTTAACATGGTTGATGCCGATGACGAAAAAAAAGTCGATGACGCAGATGAAGAGATGGTTTCAATGAGAGATCCACTTGTGTCTCAGACGAAAGGTCGCAAGAAAGACATACGCATGAAGTATCCAATCGAGGATACATCCGGTCATAAAAAGCTTCGAAAATTATGCTTTGTAAGACCTATTCTGATCATGATAGAAGAAATTACTATAAGCTCTGAGGTTTAGAAGAGCCCGCTGAACTAGACGAAGAAGAGTAGGCTACAAGTTTTAGTTTTATTTGTAACATTTATACTAAACTTGCTGTTAACTCTTAGTTTTGAATTTGTTACGTTATTTCTCTTTAAAACACTCTTTTTCTGCATTCCCAAACCTTAACCAAATGAGTTAAACCCTAAACCCTAATCTTTTCATCGTTCGTTGAAAATATAAACACGGACGAAATAAACCCTAAACCCAACCCTAACCCTAACCCTAACCATAACTTTGTGACTTTATTGGCTTAAAAAGTAGACAGTATGGTTAAAATAGAAACGGTTAAGAGTAACTTTACATGTGGTCCGATTCTCTTTAGAACTGACGATAGTAACTTTTTTACTTTCCGGGCTCAAAAAACTAGAACATCCGATTCAAATAGAAACGAACTGTTAAAGCCAACACATAGTCCATTTCTAATTATAACATCCATTTCTAATAGAACAGGATATTTAAGTCATGCATGTTTCAACAGAGGTCATTTCACTTTCACCATTCACCTCATAACATTCACTATCTCTGTTGAAGGCGAAATCACCATTCACCATTCCCTATTCAACTACAATCTAGCCAATATGAGCCATGGAGTTCAATCTAGGACCATCCGGTCCTTCTATTCTTTGGGATCAAGACATGCATGTTTCGAACGAGGTTTGGAATTGACAAGAGTGAGGCAAGATCAAGACCATCCAGTACACATCAACCGTCGACAAATGGGTCTTGAACAACCAACAACGTCATTGGGTTTGTGGCGCCGGTTTCGGTATTTTTACTATATCTCGTGTTTTCATAAACATAGATGATTTTTTGATTTCCACTTTGGTTGAACGTTGGAGGCTAACGACGAACTCGTTTCGCTTAACGGTTGGGGAGGCAACCGTAACCTTAGAGGATGTAGGCTATATACTTGGTTCATACGTCATGGATAAACCGGTCACGACCCCGCCGTTTTGGGACAAGAAACATTATGCACAGTCAATTTTTGGGAACTATTATGATCCGAAAGGATTCAGGAGCAGTTTGATTAAGTTTTCGTTGTTATACAACACATTTAGGTGTTATGGTCTGCCCGAGGATGCATCGAAGGAGGATGTTTGGTTGTTTACTCGGGCCTTTTTCTTGTTCATCATTGGTGCAATGTTTTTCCCCACGACGAGCAAGAATCTTGTTCATCCTCAATATCTAAAGTTTTTCGAGGAACCGACGACGATTCATGAGTATGCTTAGGGTGCTGCAGTGTTGTCGCACACCTATAGGGGCTTGTATCGGCCGTCGTAGGCCAATATAAAGAATATTGTTGTTTGCTATACGTTGTTGCAGGTAAATTTTATTCAAGCATTGTTGAATTTATTCCTTAATCGTTTATTAATCTGTGTATATTTTTTTTTCAAATGAAATTATGGATGAATGAATATTTACAGTATTGGTGTTATGAGTGATCCTTTATTGGTCGTCCGGAGGTCCTCCCTGAGTCGAGTAGGGTATTCATGAGAGCCATGGCTTGGAGGATGTTGACGAGGCCAGGAGAGAGATCAAATCCTTATCACAATGTCATCTTCTATCGTGGGGAATTTGACTGAATGTCAACGAATGAGTTCAGATGCGTCCCTACAAGTGGTTCGACTGTAAGCTGGATCGAAACATCTGACCCTTCGAGTATGTATGTGCGGGGATGGCATACACCCCCTCATTCACCTCGATGAGGTTGAATATCAATTGCCCGACAGGGTCATGAGATAGTTCGACTGTCTTCAAGGGATTCCCAGGGCTCCAATTGATCATCAGAGCTTACGTGAGACAAAAGCTGAATTTGAGCAGCGAGATATGGAGCGGGTATTCGGCTCACAGGTTGCATTGTGGGATGATTTGAAGGAATCTTTATCTGCTATTGTGGACGAGTCATTCCCTAAAATAACCATGGAGGACTACCTAGCATGGTACAAGGAATCACACATCTACGCAATCATCCACCGGAGCAAGTTCGCAAGCCGTAGTATCATCCTCGGTCTTTATTTGACCAATATTGGGCATTAGAGATTGTAAGTTTTCAATTTTTTTTCATATTTGGCATCCGTTGAAGTACTACTTGAATCCATGATTTTAAATTATAATTTTTCCTATTTGTCTCAGATGAAGACTCAATGGTCGATTTTGAACCAAGTCGAGGTTGTCAAGATTCCTTTTCCCGATCACATTTCGGCATTGTTGGCGAAAGTTGAGTTGGAATATGTCAATCTTATGATATATTATTTGGAAAGGAAGAGGAAAGACCGTGAGCAACGACAGGAAGAGAATGCACGAGGCGAGGATCTTTGGACCTATGATGTACATGGCCATGATTTTCAGATTGCAGAGATCCCAGCTCAGAGCTAGCTCACATCGAGATCCATATGATCGAGGCTCCTTTGCATGGACATGATTGGGGATATGGAGCCGAGCGGGTTCACATGGATGAGGTTCCCATCATGCTGGCTATGATCGAATCGGCTTTCATCGAGCCATCACGTCCGATGCGGGGTCCGAAAGGATGCGTAAAGAAGCCTATGTGTGAAAGAAAGATAAGCATAATCTTGCATAAATGGGCTTAAGGGATGGACCGCTTATATGATAATGTCATTGAGGAGGAGTGAAACGGTTTCTACGACCTCAGGTATGAGGTTTTTCGTTCCCTCCAACCTGACACATGGTCGTTCAATTCGATGATCGACGCTTATGCTTTTAATTTGTTCATAAGGCCATAACCAAGGGATCCCACGCATGTGTACTCCCCGTGCATTTTTATTCCTCTAATAAAAAGGAGGGCGATGCTTGGTTGAAGAAGAGGAACAAGAAGAAGCTTCTTGAGGTAGGGAGACGGGACCTTGGCTCTTTTTCAATTAGAAAGGGCAAGGATCGCTCACGGAGAAGAAGATCATTTTCATGCCCACACATGTATCGGGCAACCACTTCGTATTATTCATCTTCAACGTGGAACATTGATCGGTCATACTTTTCGATCCCATAAATAAGGACACGCCCTACATGCCTCTCTCCCAACAATATCACGTGCAGATTCCCTTTTTCGCAAGCAATTTTCACACGTCCTTATCTTTGTGAATTCATAACTTCAATTTCTCAAAATGTTATTGTTCTAACTTATTTACGTAATGCAGATGAGATATCTCTGCATTTGCTTCGGTCCTACTCCTCGGGAAAAAAATTTTCGGCCAATGATGCAAAATTTCATACTTTCAATAATCGTCCGCAACAACCATATCATAACGAATGTGGGGTGTTTGTTTTGAAGTTCATAGACTACATATTACGAGGCATACCAATCTACAATCCGGATGAAAAATGGATTGAGGAAATCGCTCTCACATTTCGTTTTAGGATAGCTTGGGAATTAATGAAATGTAGAGCTCGGTCTGTTGATGTATTTGTAAAAACTCTAACATTTCTTGTTGGTTTTTAGATTTAAATCTCTTTATGAATCGAATAAGAATTGGTTCTTTGATTGATGTTTTGGATGTTGATGTATTTTGATGGTGTTTGGGATAGATGTTGATATATTTTGATGGTGTTTGGTGATCAATTGAAACAAATGTATGTACTTCAGAGATTCAGGTATAAACAGACTGACCTTTTTTTTTTTTTTTTTTTTTTTTTTTGCACTCTGCACAAACCGTTTCGATTAGAAATTGACATCTTATTTGTGAAATAACACCGTTCGTCTCTTTTTTAAGTGGACAATGCAGAGTGGATAAAACAATAAGTCTGAGACAACCAAACCAAACCTTCCTGTATTATCCGTCTCTTTTTTAAGCGGACAATACAGAGTGAGAAAAACACTAAGTCCAATACAACCAAACCAAAACTTCTTGTATAATCCATCTCTTAAGTGGACAATGCAGAGTAGAAAAAAAAAATTAAATGAAGACAACCAAACCAAACCTTCCTATAGAATCCGTCTCGTTTTTTAAGCGGACAATGCAGAGTGGAAAAAAAAACTAAGTCCGAAACAACCAAACTAAACCAAACAAACTAAGTCCATCTCTTTGGAGTTCAAGGCAAAGAGCTCTTCAGCAAGCTCTTCAAAGGTATCAATTGCGCAAATTGAAGCAACATTCTCAGATGGATACTTCATTGCATTATATATATTGAATTTGATTATCTCATCATCAAATTCCATTGATAATGTGGCATCATGTGTGTCGATTCTTGCATGTTTTGTCTTAAGGAAAGGTCTTCCCAGCAGAATTGAAGTTGAAGAGTAGGATCCATCCTCCATACAAAGGACATAAAAATCCGCAGGAAAGATCAACTCATTGACCTTGACTAGCACTTCTTCTATAAGGCCTTCTGGGCGTGCTATAGACCTATGTGCTAATTGAATAACAATACTTGTTGTTTTAAGCGATTCAAGATTAAGTGAATTATAGATAGACAATGGTATCACATTTACCAAATTAAGCATACACCCAGAGATTGTAGAGTTCCTAATGATGCATGGGATTGTGAATATACCTGGATCTTTTTCTTTAGTTGGGAGTTTCTTTTGCAAGATAGCAGAAACATTTTTTTCCCAACGTGACCCTTTCATCTCCTTCAAGACGCTTCTTATTTGTGCGAACTTCTTTGAGGAACTTAGCATATCGTTGAATTTTTTTAATTGTGTCTAGGAGAGGGATATTCACCTCTACTTTTCGAACAAGTTCAAAAATAACTTTTTCAGCCTCGTATTTCTTATCCTTAGCCAAACGGCTAAGATAAGGTGAAACTAGTTTAGACCGATTTTCTAGAGTATCAATTGAATTTTGAGTGGGAACTGCTTGAGTTGAAGAAGATAAAGAAGAAGTTTGCTGCAACGGAGGTGATACTGGAATAGTTTGAGAAGGAAGAACCTCTAACTCGAGCTCAAACAGGCTTTTCTTTGAACGATCAATTTTCAGAAGATCTTTTTCACTTCTCAATGTGATCGCGCTCGCATTTTCGCGAGGATTCACTGGTTGAGTTGTTCCAACTCTGTGACTAATTGACCCATTTGTTTCTCTAGATTTTTAATGCTAGAGGTAGTACTATTTTGAAATTGGATCGATGAATTTGTCATGGTTCGGACAAACTCCTCAAGTGGAGAAGAAGAAGAAGACTGTGATGGTTGAGATTCCTGCTGTTGTGAAAATTGATGAGGTGGCTTAACATTATACAAACCAAGTGGATTTGTTCTAGGATATTGTTGATAATTATCGTTTCTATGCCTTAGGTTATTCTGATTTTGTACATAACCTTGATTATTTACAGGTCTTGGTGAACCTAAAAAATTCCCTACAGCATTAGCCTGTTCCCCTTTGTATAGGATAGGGCACTGGTCAGTAGCATAACCTGGAACAAGATAAATACCGTAGGCCTTGGCTTGTGGTGTCTGATTGTTTTGAGCAAGAATTTTGGCCAGCATATCTTTCATCTCAGCCAAATTAGGATCACTATAATGAGACAATTCATGAGCATAACTTGAAATGTCATCAGGAGGTAGTTAGTTTTATGATCTTGCAGTTATTTTCTCAAACAACTCGCGAGCTACAGTTGTAGAAAGATCTTGATAATCTCCTACGCACGCGCCATCAATGAGTTGTTTATCATAGTAGGACATTTCCTTGTAAAAGTATTGAATAAGGAGATTTTCAGGAAATTGATGATTTAAACAGCTAGCAACAAGACGTTTAACACATTGTCAGTATTCATGGAAAGTCTTCCTAGGCTTTTGTTGGAAGCTATTGATTTGAGTTTGAATATTATTAACTCTTGAAGTGGGAAAGTACCTATTCAAGAAGGCACGCTGCATTTATTCCCATATAGTGATTGTATCTGGTGGCGGGTACTTCGAGCGTGGTGGCGGCCATATTAGCGGGGAAATCACTAGCTGACATCCCCATGGCCGACGAGACGGCCATCCGTTTTCGGGTAAGAACTTTGAATCCTTCTTTATTTCACTAATTGTTATCTTTTTTTTATATTCATTTGTTTCTTTTCTAACTTGTTAATATGGAATTCACAGGATTCATTTTTGGAGCGATTCGCTCAGCTTTCGGAGTCACAGGTGGATTCGTCTTTGGATCCAGAGGCCTCCCAGCAGCAGCTTGCCGCAGCCGCTTCCCAGACGTACATAAAGGTCGCACGGCCACAAAAGGAAAGGGTCTACGGCATTGGGTCGGCTGCCACCTCGTTCTACCCAAAGAGTCAGTTGTCTGCGATCTCCAGGTCATAGTCACAGTCTGCTCGTGACTCTGGCTACTCTCAGGAGGTGCAGACGTTGCAGCAGTAGGTTCTCACCCAGCAGCAGGCTATGGAACGGATGCAGGCTCAGATTGCCTTTTTGATGAGGCAGATGGACGCTGATCCCAATTCCACCTGCCAGGCGGAGGCTGGCACTGGCACGCCGAGGTTCCCTCCTGGTCCAGATGATGATTCCTGCCCTCCGGAGCAGCGACATCCCGGATTAGCCGGCCATTAGTATATGTGAACTTGTAATGGAATAATGTAATGTAACTTTGAAATGTATTTTGATATTGTATTCGATTTTGGTTTGTTTTTTATAGTGTTTTTATTCGTGATATTGTAATTTAAAACAGGTATTTTGATAAATATCAATAACTATTATTTATTCTTAAAAAAATTCACATTGTGCGACGGAATCCGTCGCAAATGGTAAATAGTTTAAAATATTTATATTGATATTATGCGACGGAATCCGTCGCAACATATGTTTTTGCTGCGACGGAATCCGTCGCAATAAAATCAAGTTAATTGATTCAATAAAAGTTGCGACGGATCCCGTCGCATAAATGATATACATTTTGCGACGGAATCCGTCGCAGGTGGCTATAATTATTTTTATTTTAGTTAATTATTTATTTATATTAGGAATTAATTAAAGGAATATTTATTTATGTTTGCGACGGAATCCGACGCAGATCAAAATAAGTTTTGCAAATTATATTCTACGACGGAAAAAGTCAATCCGTCGCAGAATATCTTTGTTTGCGACCGATCCGTCGCAAATTAAGGGCTTTTACGACGCCATATATTGCGACGGAAAGTGCCGTCGCAGATATGTTCCTGCGACGGAATATTCCCTTTTGTGACGGAATTGATCCGTCGCAAACTGTGCAGGTTTTTTATAGTGCATGACCCTGTAGCAGTAGGTTCCTTCCTCAATGATAAAGGAAGTCTTGACCCTATCTTCAGGCACCATTTGGAGCTTGTTGTAGCCAGAGAACGTGTCCATGAAGGGCAAGAGCTCGTATCCAGAGGTGGCGTCCACTAGTTGGTCAATTCGGGACAGAGGATAGCAGTCTTTTGGCAAGCCTTGTTGAGGTCGATAAAATCAACGCACATCATCTACTTCCTGGTCGCCTTTTTTACCATGACCATATTCGCCAACCAATCGGGGTATGAGACCTCCCTGATGAAGTCGGCGCCAAGGAGTTTGCTCACCTCCTCGACAATGGCCTGATTCCTCTCGGGTGCGAAATTTCTTTTCTTTTGTTTGACAGGTCGGACCTTTGGGTCGATCGGGAGTCGGTGTACTATGATGGTTGGGTCCACGGATCCCCAGGAAAAGACATCCGAGTTGCTCCGTAGGAACTAGATCAACTCTCCTCGGGCCGACTCCTTCAACTCGGTCCCAATGCGAACAATTCGGCCCATGTTCCCTTCCTCCAAGGGGACGATATCCACTGCCTCCACCGGTTCTGGGCCCTCAACTCGGTCATGGGGATCGAGGTACATAGGGAAGATTTCCAGTCCCGTGCCTGCTTTTTTCTTGAGTGTGGCGTCATAACGGCGTCAGGACTCTTTTTGGCTTCCTGTTATTTGGCCTTCCCCGTTTGGAGTTGGGAACTTGAGGGTAAGGTAGCATGGAGCTATGACTACCCTCAGGTCCACCCGGGTTGGTCTTCCTGTATGCCGAGGGGAGGTCTACCACCAGGAAGTCAGCAACTCGGGTCACTGTTCTGTCGGTACCTTCGTCTCCAAGGACTATCGAGAAAGATACACATCCTCTAGGAAATACGGAGTTCCCAGTAAATCCGACCAGGGGAGTTTTGAAAGGTTTCAGGTCCTTATCCTTCAGCCCCATCTTTTTGAACGCGGAGTAGTATAGGAGCCACTGTCCACCAATATCCTGTCCACGTCAAATTCCCCGATATGCAGGGTCATGACTAGAGTATCGTCATGAGGGAAGGTGATACCTGACCCATCCTCCTGGTGGAAACCGACTTCAGGATCCCCTATGTGCCTTTTGCTCTTGTGTCTCAAACCCGTGGAGATGCAGAGCTCGGGAAGGATACAATGCACAAGCGGAGAAGGAATGAATCCTCCTGAGATAACGTTAATCCTCGGTCTTTGCATTGGTCCGTCCTTCTTATGCAGTGGAGAGCGGGCCCTTTCTCGAGGTCTTTGTGACGACCTCTCCCGAGATCGGGACTGATCCGTCACAAACCATTTTAGGGTTTTCTTCCTGATCAACTCCTCTATGGCGTCCCTGAGGTGACGACACTCTTCCACATCGTGTCCGTAATCTTTATGATACAGGCAGTAGCGGGAGGTGTCTCGGTTGCCTCCTCGGGAGCGTTGTTTTTCCGGGTCTATCTGGAGGAGGTTTTCTTCCCGAAATGCCATGAGTACCTCGGCTCAGGGGGCATTGAGCTGTGTATGCCAGGGATAGGTGTATGATCTCGGGAGTGAAAGACATCTCCATCTTCAGTCCAACTGCATGCTTCGGGTCTCGAGGAATCTCTTTGATTATTTTAAAGAGCTCCTCGACCCTGTCCTTCAGCTCCAAGGTGAGGTCCGGAGTTGCCTCTACTCTTTTCAACTCTTCTCGGGGACGGTTCCCGGCCGACCTTGAGTTCAGAAGACTTCTAAGATCCTCCGCAGGGGTGATTAAGTGGGAATGAGTGTGTGTGGATTCCTCATGTCCCTCCTGCGGAGCCTTGTGTCTCTTCAAGTGATGCCTAAGGTCACCTTGGGGTAGGAGTGTTGGTCCCGAAGAGGGGGCACCAACTCGGGCTGAACATTTGGTCTCTGTCCCGACCTGAGGTGGGGGCAGCCTTTGGTTCAGCAAGTCGGTCATCGTCCTCATGATGGTCGTGGTACGCTCCTCCATCTGAAGTCGGAGCTGCTTGAACATCTCAACGGTCACTGTTGTGCATTCCCCAGGTCCCGTCACTTCATCCTCTCGGCCCAATTGAGGGGAGGGATTCAGGACGCTCTTTGTTGGTCGTCGCTACGGGCTTGTTGCGTCTGATCTCGAGTACTCTGGTGACTTCGCGTCATTGGACCCGGCCCCACGGTGGACGCTAAACTGTTTGTGCCGAAATCGAGAATGATAGGCCCGAGTTCAGAAGTCGGGCCTGAGCTCCATGGGCCCAGGCTGGAGGTCTGTTGGATTGGTTGATTTGGGTCTGGTCCTGACGCGGAAATCTGCACCCACCAGGAACAACAAGCTCGGTTAGTCGGGCCCAAGTGAGATCCTCGGGGACCAGCTCCAATGTCTAAGTCAGTACTTGTCCGAAAACGACTTCAGTGACTTAAATGACAGAGTTTTGGTCCAAGGAGAGCTTACCTTTGTGGTAGTAAATGAGGATATTTATAGGATATTATTCATTCTCACTTGTCATCTTCTTAGAAGGTGTGGGATTTAGCCATCCATGAAGTGCCACTTGACCTTTCCTGAGAGGCTCTTGGCTTAATTGAGCCATTAGCCCATAAGTTCCCCAAATGCTTAGCACCAACATTAATAAGATTCATAAAAATTCAATACATATATAAATTCATATGCCGAATCTGTTTCTTCTTCTTATTATTATTATGGAACGGAGCGAGTATTATTTTTTGAACAACGATGAATGCATAGAACTCTTTAATGGGGAAAACAGAGCTCGTATAGTTGACCCTAAGCCGGGACAAACCCGCAAGACAGTTCTCGAGCCTCTCTCAATAATGAAATCATGTCCCAGGATTATAAGAACGAACAAAATGTACAAATAATACATTTTCAAAAATGCATTTTCTCCATCCCATAATACATATAATATTATTTTTTTATTCCAATTTATTTATAATCTTTTTGTTTTATTCAATGTTTAATCTAAAAAAATCACATCAATCATATTTTATTGCAGTACACCTACTATCCATAAAAATATTCTATCTTCATCAAATTCCATAAAATTTTAATACACACATAAATTTTCATGTCGGATCAAACGGTTGTAAAATTATGGGACGAAAGGAATACTATTTAATGAATATTTTGATGACTTTAGTTTTTATATGAGCAATGCTCAATCATTTCGTCACCTTCGTCGTATGTAAGTATTCAATTTTTATTAAAACTGATACTTCATGATATATTACAAAATATAATATTTGATCATCCTATTATTTTGATCAAATTTTATCTTGATAAATCTTAATATGATCTAAAATTGTAAGAGTTGTGAGACGAATAGAGTATAATTTTATAATTGAGATAGACTAAACAAAATTAAATAAAAGAAAAATTATGAGTTTCGAATATTACATAAAATATGTATTTAGTTTATCTTAAAGTAATTAATGACCATAATTTCTAATGCCCATGATAATGTAAATTAATGTGTAAAAGATTCGTCAGCTATTGTACCTCACTATGATTTATTTTAAAATGTTAAAATCTTTGTATATCCTTGAGGGTTATTTTGCTGAGTTAAAATAATTATATATAGTTAAAATTTACTTTGTAGTGGTGTAACTATTAAGATTCAAGTGACAATTTTATACTTTGTATTTTAGAGTGATAAAATCTCTATATACCTTTTAGTATTATCTTCGTCTCAAAAAGATTGTATTTTTTTTTATCGGATCTTTGACCTGTGTTATAAAACGGTTATTTATTTATTTGTTTTATGTGAAAATATTGTGAAACAATAAGGATATTAAATGTTGAGAAAAGTGCATTTAAACCCCCCTCAACTATAAGTTGGGAGTACTTAACCCCCATTAATTATGAAAATATGTATTTAACTCATAAGAAATATCAAACAGTATGTCTTTTTGTGACACAAAACCCCCCGAACAGTGGCTGAAAAGGAGGTTATATACACATTTTGAACCATCCAAGGGGTTATGCTCCCGGATAATATTTTGACGAGGTTATATGTAATTTTTCCTTAAATATTTCATATTGTAACCATGAGACAGTAGAAAATTAAAATCATATTTCTTAAAAAAAAACTAAGGAAAATTTTTAAAATACATGTTTAATAATAATTAGGTAACATCGTAAAAAATATAATACAAAAAAGTATTGTTTTAATGAGTTTTGTTTTAACAAACATGATATAATCCCTGTGCGGAGCATTATCGATAATTTCAGGTCAACAAGCAGAGAATAGACCAGTCATAATTGTAAAGATATTTAAAATGAAGTTAGATTTGTTAAGATCATATATCAAATCTGGAGTTGTTTCAAGAAAAATTATCACGGATCTTCACGTTGTCGAATTTCAAAAAAGAGGACTACCTCATGTTCATTTCCTATTTTGGTTAAATTCATAATATAAACTTCGAGCAGCAAATGAGATCAATAAAATTGTTTCAGCTAAAATCCCTAATCATAATTTTGATCTGATAGGATATGATATTGTGACAGAGCATATGATACACGGTCAATGTGAGATTCAAAACATAAATGCACCATATATGAAAAATCAAAAATGCAAAAGAAAGTATCCAAAAGACTGTTAAAGAAACTACTATTGATGAAAATAATATAGTCATCTATCGTAGGAGAGAGACATGTACGATTGAAAAGAACGGGATGAAGATAATAGATTTGTAGTGCGTCATAACAGATCCTTATGCCTTAAATTCAAAGCTCATATTAACGTTGAAGTATGTAGTCACTCCATATTAATAAAATATCTTTTGAAATATTTCAACAAAGGATCAGACCGAATTCGAACGTTAATAGAGGAAAACGTAACTATAGGACCATCAGGAAAAAAAAAAAAAAACAATACCAAGAAATATATGAAATTAAGACATATCTAAATTGTTGATTTATTTCTCCTTATGAGACAATGTGCAGATTATACAAATATCCAATTAACCATAGAGATCCACCAATACAACGATTATTTGTGCACTTATCTTTAATGCACAATGTCATTTTTTTTATGAAGAATCTTTAAAATCTATAATTAATAAACCCAATATGGAAAAAACAATTTTCATAAAATGGATGGAAATAAATAAACTTTATTCCTAAGTAAAATCTTTAACTTATCTTGAATTCCTTAGTAAGTGGGTGTGGAATAAAAACCTCAAAATTTGGTCACCTAGAAAACAAGGACGTTTAATTAGAAGAATTTATTATGTTCATCCTCGTTACGAAGAACTATACTTTCTCAGAATGATACTAAATTATCAAAAAGATGCTACTACATTTGATGAATTAAAAACTATCAACAATAAATTATATTCTATTTTAATTAGATTATTAGGAATACCCTTTGAAAATGATGTATTTACACCTAAGCCTAGATATTTTCTTTAAATCTCACCT
>JAOVYX010016424.1:0-24731 GCA_035668315.1 Drosera spatulata | reverse complement strand
TTTGAAATGAAAGATCTTGACAGGACCAAATTTTGTCTAGGTATACAAGTTGAACACTTATCAAGTGAAATTTTTATCCATCAGTCACTATATACTGAGAAGGTTTTTTCTCGATTTTATATGGATAAAGCTAATCCCTTGACATATCCAATGATTGTTAGATCATAGGATAATTATCGAGTTTGTCTTAGAGGACTGCTTACTGATTAATAACTCATTTTCTAATCCTGAAATCATGAGTCCAATATTTAAGGATATCAGAAAATTAGTTACAAGTTCAGTATGTTTAGTAAATAGGAAGCATTCCAAAATCCGTTTTAAGTAGTGGTTGGAGACAAAACGGGTCATCTCATGAACCGCGTTATTGGTCTCTCGAGCCACCCATGAGCAACAAACATCACGAAAACTCGGCCTAATCTTTGAGATAAATGTTAGTTACATGATAAACTAACATTTATCAAATCAAAAATAAACCAATCACTATATTAAACAAATTAACCACTGAACTAACACTTTTCGACCAATTCCCTGGAACAATAGACCATGTACGTTTGTAACCTGTAATGTTAATAATGATTAGTTAAATAACAAGCAGTCTATATTTGACCTGATTGTGCGTTCGGCTCCGCCCGTTTTATACTGTAACGTGTCATCAAGCTGACAAGGGCAAAAAGGGTAACGAAAACAAACCCCTTTCTCCATTCCCAACACTCGCCGCGCGATCACCACCACCAAACCTTCAACGCCACCGTCGCCGCCGCCGCCGCCGCCGCCGTCACATCACAATCCCTTAGATATGATGGCGGCGACCTTGATCTGATCGAAATTCCCGAGAAATGGCGATCCTGTACGCGGTGGTGGCGAGAGGAACCACCGTGCTATCGGAATTCAGCGCGGTAACAGGAAACGCCGGCGCCGTGGCACGGCGGATCCTGGAGAAGCTGGGGGCCGGTGAGACGGCCGATTCGAGGCTGTGTTTCTCTCAGGATCGGTATATCTTTCATGTGTTGATTGCCGACGGGATCAGCTTCGTCTGTATGGCGAATGATACCTTCGGAAGTGAGTTGTTGATTTCTTGTTTGTTGATTCGGTTGTGTATTTTTGAGGTTTTTGTGTTGATTTTGCGGTGCTGATTGTTAAATGTGGAGCTAGGGTTTCCTGTATGGATTTGAGTAAGAATTTTGGGGTTTTGAGAGCCGGATATGGTTATGATCATTGGAAGGGATTCGTGCTGTTATTGTGTGTTGTGGTATGTGATGTTAGGTTTGTGATGTTGCTACAAGTGAAAATACTTAGGCAGTTGGATGAAACATCACATCGTACCGATCATGTTTGGAATACCTAGACCGCTCCGATCAAGCTACTGTATATAGGAAAAACCAGAATTTTGCATGGACTAATTAATTTAGAGTTTGACTAACTAATCTCCATGGTTCTGGTGTTATGAACGAGAAAGAGAGACGCCTTTGTTGGAACTGAGGAAAATCTAGGTATGGTAGTCAGCTTATGAGAATAGGATACAATTGGTTTCAGTGGTCTAATCGGGGTTTCAAGTGTAAATTCAAGGGGATGTTTGGTAGCATTGGTCGAGGTTTTAACTTTTAAGATGAATACGTACTTTTGGGTGTTGGAAGGGGAGAGGCTGTGGAGAGCTAGGAGTTGGAGCACAACTTAGGAAAGCTTATTCTTGTCGACATGGTGGACTTTATTCAAAGTCAGTATGTTTATATAAGTTCGTATTATCGATAAACCTGTTGGGATTTGAGGACACTAGAGAGGGGAGATATCTGTACTCGAATTTTGCTAGTTATGTTTCTACCAGATGAGCAGAAAGAAGACTCAAATCCTAGCCCCATGTTTTTGGAATGAGAAGTTGGACTTGTTCACTTAGTTTATTGCCTATATCAGTTGTCGAAACCCTATGTTTATTGTTTTTGCCAATGGAGTGTGGAAACATGTAGGAACCTTCAGCTTTTCATGTTCCTAGTTTCCATGTCTTGACTGGTTCGATGGTTCTTCTTATATATCTCAATGATAAATATGCTATGTTTTCAGGGAGAATACCTTTCTCATATCTCGAAGATATCCACATGCGCTTCATGAAAAACTATGGCAGAGTAGCTCAGTATGCACCTGCTTATGCGATGAATGATGAATTCTCTAGAGTCTTGCATCAACAAATGGAGTTCTTTTCGAGCAACCCCAGTGTTGACACTCTTAATCGTGTAAAAGGGGAAGTAAACGAGGTAATTCGCCTTACTGGAACCCAAAAACTCTTTGGTCTTACTTCCATTGCAGTCTTGCTCAGAAGCTTCTAACGCATGAACTTTACTAGTTACCTTTTCTATGTCATGCTCTTGATGATATCTTATTGTTTGTTCGCTATTTTGTTGAAATCTCAGCATCCCATGTCCTGAACTGTGAGAGCAAAGCCCTGACAAAAGTTTATTCCTGGTTGCAGGTTCGTAGTATCATGGTGGAAAACATTGACAAGATACTAGAAAGAGGTGACAAGATTGAGCTTCTTGTAGATAAAACTGCAACCATGCAAGATAGTGCTTTTCACTTCAAGAAACAGTCCAAGCGCTTACGCCGTGCTATATGGATGAAAAATGCCAAGCTATTGTAAGAATGCCTGTCCTGCTTTTTTCTTGCATGTAATCAGCATTATTATTTTTTCCTCATAAGTACGTGCTTCAATGAAAATAGGCATATTCCTCTTTTTATCTTTCTGTCTTTGAGGAAAAAGATAAGGGAAAAAAATCTCTGGGTTAGCAGGTATTTGGTATTCAAAATAGGAGTATGTATGCCACAGCAGTGAAGGAAGTAGTAGAACATACTAAGAGAGTATGTGGTATAGCTGATCAAATTAGTAGTACTTTCTGTCGTTTTTTTGTTTCTGAAGTGCTAAGTAACTTCATCGTTACTTGAATTGCCACCTCAACTTTAAGGAGTTCAGGAAGCTCTAAGCATGCTCAATGACTCTGGCCTTCGCGTGCAGCGAGCTTGAGATTTTGTATTGGACGGAAAGTTGCTCATGTGCTATGATGAGTTCCAAATCCATCTTTCTTATTTATTAGCTTTAATAGGAAAGCCACTGCTGAAGTTTGTAGATGTTATATGACAAACACTTCAACATAGACATAAGTTTCTATGTTCTTTTTTCGACCTTTTCTTGTGAATTATTGTCGAGTATGCTGTTTTTGAAACACAAAACGGATAGAGTAAGTCGATAGTCATGCTACCACATCAACTATGCACCTTGACGAAATGCATTCTTCTTGCTGCTTTTCGTGAGATGATTCTTGATTATCAAGATTCTTTGAAAGTCATTCGGATGAGCGGGAAAAATTTTCTTTTCAGGGGTTCATTGACGGCTGTCATTGTAGTAGTACTGTACATCATAATCGTCGCTGCTTGTGGAGGGATAACTTTACCCAAATGCAGAGCTTAATTTGTGGCTTTTAGAGCCTTGTGTATGAGGTATGGGATGAGTAATCGCCTATTCTGTATGTTATGACTCTGTATCCGAGTACATTGTTGGTGGTAGTCATGGTGCAAAATTTTGAGGTCCTTGAGTGCTGATAGACTTCAGATGGTCTACATTCGTATTGTTCGAAGTTCTTCTGATCATTCACGACACGGTCGAGATCTTTGTCTCCTGTAAGTATATGGCTTTAATCTTTGTAAAGCAATGCTGAAGGCTATTGGGGAGGGTGCTTAGGGTGCTTTTTACCTGATCTCACGAACATCACTTTCTTTGTGTGTGTATTATCATGGAAGGTAATTCAACGATTCTATGAGGCCCTGTAAAATACACTGACTTAGTTCTTTATTATTGTGTTCATTAGTCTCCAGACATGGAACTATGATGCACCGCCTCTCAATAGCGGTTTTTGATGGCTTGGGTTGATTATTAGTGTCGGCGGAGTGACAATTTCAAGTACTATATGGTGCGATGCAATTGATAAGAGTTGGACAGAAGCTGTAGTCACTTGGGGTGCTATGCATAATGGTAAGGAGTTCTGCTTCTAGTGGTGTCCGTGGCGAGCACCTGATCTTTGCAAGGTCCGGGGGAGTGTAGTAGCTCGTTGCAATGTCTCTGGCTAGCTCCTACTGGGCATTGAAACACAGCTTTTGGTGTCGAGTCAAAACTTATTCTTCGTAGGAGAATGCCCTTTTTCGTAAATACAAACTCTGCTGGAGTCCAAGATTACCTGCTGCAGCAAAGCATTCGTGTTATCCCTGGTGGCTTGAGTCTTTCAATACGGAGGCGCTAGCACACAATCTCCAGTTTATGCTTGAGATCTCGAAATTTTGATGACAATTTTCCCGTCAGATGGAAGAGTGCCTAATCTTCATCAGATCCAAACGGATCATCAGATTCGTCGAGTCAAGCTTGAATTCGACACAATTTCAACACAACAGGGTAAAACAATCATGCAACAAACCGATCATCGACCTCCGAATCACCCGGACACGTGATGACGGGGTCCGACGCGTATAGCTCAATGTAGCGAGATACATATTGTCGAGGAAACAAGAGGACCACATCACAAAATTAGAGTCACAACAACATAGAGATGAGTGTGTTGGCCAGAGTGTTGTCCGTCAGTCTATCAAAACAGAGCCACACAAAACAGTAACTTGGCCAGAGAGGAAAATGCAGCAATCTGGCAAATCAATTCCCACAACACAAAAGCAAACCTAACTGTTTTTGTTATCTTCAGCTGTATGCCTCTATTTGGGAAAATGAACCCATACACAGCACTCAAAACTCATCAAGGTTTTTACCTGGGACAGTGAATTATGGTCAGTAAAACATATAGAACCTCGAAATATCAAAGAAACGATAGATCTTTAAGTTACATAGGACAGAATTTTGAACGTGCTATCCTCTTGTCCAGCAGGCATAGAAAAATATGAAATCCTGACCGATAATTTAAACTTAAAATGATAAAGATAACAATCAAAGACTATCTTCTAATGCTCTCAAGGATTGTCGAGCCCCTTATCAAATAGTAGGGAGAGGAAAGCGATATTATTTATCATTGAATCAATCATTTATCATTGAATCAATCCTTTATCATTGAATCAATCCTTTTTGAAAAACAATTCGAACTAATATGTATACAATGATACAAATATGAAAATGCAGGACCAAGTATACCTTTTTTCTAACTGTACCACGGCCTACCAAAGATCAAGAATATAATCTCTGTGAAAATGGAGCGGAACATGCCAACAATGCCATATGAGTCACAGGAAAAGTTACAAGATCTGATTGTGCGTGCAACGTATCAGTAACACTGCATGTTAGGGAATTTGAAAGATATGCTATCATGTTGAAAAAAGTGCAGAGAGATATGAGTAATCCTTTGTCCAGTGCTTTTTTGGCAGCTTGAGAACTGTAACTAAAATGCAAAATGAAGGTAGTCTATAGTCATGCTTACTCACTTCTCCAAGTTATACTCGTGCTTTATCAAAAATAGAAGCTTCGCTGACAACATGACGCCACTAAGAATTCACAAATGCAGCATGACAGCAGCACAAATCGAAAGACCTGAGACCCACTTCACAGATGATCCATTAGCTAGACCACCTACTACTACTACAACCCAAGTAATCCCATCCGAACTGGATATGAAGTTAGATCATTGATCACTATTGAAGACCCAACATCAACCCAAAGAAGATTCAAACCCAAGACCAATCATTGAGCCCAATATGTATGACCCAAAGAAGATGAACAATTGTAAAGACATTTAAAATTCTCCACTCTTCTCATCCCTTTTCTTATCTAGATTTTTCTCCCAAAGTATCTCCTACATCTTATACATTCTTTCTACATTCTATACACTTCCATCCTCCACTATAAAAAGGGCTCAAGATCTTCTCAACTCATCATCCAATCAAACAAACAAGTCCTACCACAATTATAAGAGTCTTCAAGAGTGTGTTGTGTCCAATTTGTGTAGTGCGTCATTGAGTTCTTATGTGTTAAGAAGTGAGTTGTGTGGTGAAGCACTAAGTGTGCAAAGTCGTGTTGTAATACTTTGTGTGTTACATCAATAAAGATTTACTGTTCACACTTATATCCTCTAAATTTCTCTATAAGTGGTATCAGAGCCGAGGTTGCTAACTTGGTGCAAGATCATCGACCCGATTTGTTCGAGATCAAGGAGTCATGACGGATCTATCGAACATAACCGGAGACGTGGAGAATCTCAATGACAACAATTATAGTTATTGGAGTACATGCATTGAGTCCTATTTGCAAGGATAAGATTTCTGGGAGATTGTCAGTGGTAATAAGACCACACCGTCCTCCACAGAGAATGCCGATGCATATAGGAAGTGGAAGATCAAACCTGGGAAGGCTATATATGTGCTCAAGACAACCATTGAGAAGAAGTTGACTGAGTACATATATGAAGCAGATATTCCAAAGAAGGTATGGGACACATTCAAGTCACTCTTCTCACAGAAACATGATGCTAGACTCCAACTCTTGGAGAATGAGTTGATGTCTACAAAACAAGGAGGTATGTCTATCAACCAATACTTTAAAAAAGTAAGAAATTTATATCGGGACATATCTCAATTAAATCCAGAGTCCAAAATTAGTGAGTCCAGGATGAGAAGGATCATCATCCATGGAATGAGGCCAGAATATGTCGTATTTTTTACGGCAGTACATGGATGGCCTACTCCACCATTCATCACTAATCTGAAGAGTTTGTTGGCCAATCAAGAGACTCTGGCTAAACAAATGACGGACCACAAAGAGTGAAGAAGAAGCACTCTTTAGTGAGAAACAAAGGAGTAACCCTATGAGACATCAACAAAATGGGATAAATTTAGGGGAAGCAAAACATACCCCAAACAAAAGAGGACAGTCATCTAAGGATATGCATAAGAAACACTTCAAACGCTATAATTGTGGCAAGAAGGGCCATATCGCCCATAACTGTTGGTTTAAGAAGAAAAATATTGAAGAAAATATGATGACCCGCACCAACCATGATGGTGGAAGTGGAGAAAAGTGGGATATCTATGCATCCTTCGCAACCATGGAGGAAGTTGCCCTTTCAGCATCTCCAAACTCAAAAAGGATAGACTACAACCAAGATTGGATCGTTGGCTCCGGTTGCTAAGGAGAAACTGAAAAGCATGACAGAGTATAAAGGAAAACAAGTTGTAGTCACCGCAAACAACTCCAGACTTTCGATCAGTCATGTTGGGAAGACTGTGATTTCACCTCGATCCGACGCTAACGAGGTGCAACTACAAAATGTCTATCACTTTTCAGATATGACAAAGAATCTGTTATCTGTGTCTCAACTGACATTATCTGGAAATTATATGGTATTCGGACCACAAGATGTCAAGGTGTACCAAAATCTAAAGGTCTCGAGTACACCAATAATGAAGGGGCAAAGATTAGAGTCTATCTACATGATGTCTGTTGAATCAGCATACATAGATAAGGCTCGAAAAAACGAGACGATAAATTTATGGCATGCTAGAGTTGGGCACGTGAGTTACCATAAGTTGAAGATCATGATGAAAAAGTCGATGTAAAAGGACCTTCCTCATCTAGAAGTCAAAAGAGATACTATTTGTGCCGGGTGTCAATATGAAAAGGCTCATCAACTTCCTTACAAAGAGTCAAAGTTTAGAGCAAAGGAGCCTTTGAAAGTCATCCATTCAGATGTCTTCGGACTGGTGAAGCATACATCTGTCAGTGGGGCAAAGTATATGGTGATTTTCATTGATGATTTTTCAAGGTATGTGTGGGTTTACTTTCTTAAAGAAAAATCTGAAGTTATCATAAAATTTAAAAAGCTCGTAGAAAAGGTTGAAGATGAACTTGGGAAGAAGGTACGTTGTGTACGTACCGACAATGGAGGAGAATACACATCAGAAGTATTCTCGTCATTCCTGAAGGAGCACAAGATCAAGCGTCAATTGACATGTCCTATCACTCCTCAGCAAAATGGTGTTGCTGAGAGGAAGAACTGACACTTGACAGAGATATGTCGAAGCTTAATGCACTCAAAGAATGTGCCCCCAAGGTTTTGGGCAGAGTGTATGAAGACGGTGACGCATGTAATCAACAAGTTATCTCAGACAAAGTTACAGTTCATCTCACCTTTTCAGAAGGTATGGAATGTCAAACCCACGGTCAGCCACTTTCGCATATTTGGATGTGTCTGCTACGTCTTTGTCCCAGACTATCTTCGAAATAAGTTCGACAAAAAGATAATTCGTTACATCTTAGTAGGATATGATGATGCAAGGAAAGGATGAAGGTGTTGTGATCGTACGACAGATCGCTGCTACACTTCAAGAAATGTGGTTTTCGACGAAGCTTCATCATGGTCATCGACAGAAGAGGTGGTGCTCCCAGATTCTAAAGAGTTAGAAAACAAAATATAAGAAAAGATGGATGAGCAGGAAGATGTTGGGGGTGATGAAGTCTTGCCTGAATCATCTGAACCTCGAAAAGTCCATGGAAAACAGGAGTGTACGAGAAAACTACTCAGAAGACCAAGATGACAGAAGAGGAACGACCAACATAAATAGAGATTGAAGTAAATCCAGACCAGCAACTGCTAAGATTAAAGAGGGAGAAAAAACCAAATCCAAAGTATTAAATGCACCAATTGCAACAGATGAAGATACTACAAGAGGAGGTAGAGATGAAGCCAATCAACATGAAGAATCAAATAGCAGATATCTTTATCAAGGGGGACTCAACTAAGCGAAGTTCGAAGAGTTCCGTCGACTTCTGGGGATGGAAGTAAGAGGGGTCGGTGTTGAGGGGGAGTGTTGAAGGCCCAACACCAACCCAAAAAAAACTCAAGCCCAAAATCACTCCTTGAGCCCAATATATATGGCCCAAAAAAGGTGAACAATTCTAGAGACATTTAGAATTATCCACTCTTCTCAATCTCTTTCCTTATCTAGATTCTTCTCCCAAAATATCTCTTACATCTTCTACACTCTTCCTATATTCTACAGACTTCCATCCTCCACTATAAAAAGGGTCCAAGGCCTTCTCAACTCATCATCCAATCAAGCAAACAAGTCCAACCACAATCACAAGAGTTTTCAAGAGTGTGTTGTGTTCAATTTGTGTAGTGTGTCATTGAGTTGTTAGGTGTTGAGGAGTGAATTGTGTAGTGAAGCACTAAGTGTGCAAAGTCGTGTTGTAATACTTTGTGTGTTACAACAATAAAGATTTAATGTTCACACTCATGTCCTTTACATTTTTCTACAACCACAACTTCAATAATGAGAATTCAGTACTTGGTCGATGTAATGACATCTAGACTAAACATACCATCAAAGCAGTCATATTTGCGAACCTAACGCAGCTACAAGATTTTAACTCTACACCAAGGTAACATTTTTCCTGAATACCACATAATGCTACAAGTGAATATTTTTCTACAAGAAATGACTCCTAATTTTGGGATGACTGATCTTTGTAATCAGGTCCATATAATGTTTTCTTCGGAAACTAGAGGAATCATTTCGCCACCTAAGAGATTTTCACTACTACAGACCAAGCAAGCATTTTGTCATTCTGTTATGCACAAGGTCAAGAAATCACAGCTCACAACCCAAATCATAATTAGATTCCTCTTGTCACCTCACCACAACCAAGACAGATTATCTGCAACAGCACAAAACCCATCACACTACACAATCCTAACCCATACCCAAGCCAACCCAATCTCTCCATTATACATACAGAGTCAAGTTGCAAAACATGATTCCAAACATCATGTTGATGTGGGTCGAAGCAGTTGCTCGTTTCACACATTTTCGACCCTCACGTTTCTTATCCCTTGAACTACAGGGCGAGATGCTCGACATGTATAGTCGTGTAACGCAACATGATAGGAAAAAGCCAAACTTCATTGGTTGATGCGCATATTAAGAATCTCCTGATCATGAGCTCGAGTCTCCATGAAACCACTCATTCACCCCATATATATAGGCCGCAAGAACTTCATATTACTACGAAAAGAAGAAGAAGAAGATAACTACCGAAGATAGAAAAAGAAAGAAAAATTTAAAAATAAAAATAAAGGGCTCACTATAAAGAATCCTCAACTCAACACCCTCTTATCATTAGCCCAACTCATCTCTCCCTTTTGAATAAATAGACCCATCAACTAAAATTCATGTCTAAACCGTGAATCCCTCTACTCCTCTGAAATCTCCCTAATAATCAACAACCTGCACTTTCTTGTTTTCTCTCCTATTTTCTTTCATTTCCTTTTTTGTGGTGATCAGAATTGTTAAGCCATTTCCATGGCAACAGCATGCAGCAGCCTTCATCAAATCTTCGATACCGCTTCACCCGATAGCCCTTCGTTCATTGATTCCTTTTCATCTTGGAATAACCAGAACAACCCTGTGACCCCAAGTCACCCCATTGATCATTCCTTCACCGAGATCTTCGGTGAACTCAATTTCCAAGAGCCATCTCCATTCTCATCATCATCAACCTCACCATCATCATCATCATCGCCATCATCATCACCAGCATCATTATCAGATTCAATCCAACAAGCAAAGATTGAATCATCCGCAGTCAAGGAAAGGGATGATAGCACTCCCGGGAGTTCATTTCTCGGGAGAAATGGGTACGTTGGAGGTCATAGGAGTAGCGACAGCTTCTCGTCTATGAACTCTGAGAGCCTGCAGCTGTGCACAGAAGGGCTTGGATTCGAGAGTTTTGATGACGTAGAGGACTTAAAGAGCGAGATAAGCTGCACCAGCCATTGGGACAAGTACAGCTCGATGGAAAGGACGTGGGATCAAACCCAACTAGCAGCAGTGGCAGAAGTGGAGGACACAGGAGGAAGGTTCTTGTGGTCTGATCAAACTAAGAGAGTGAAGAGGTGCGCGAGGGAATTCCCGCCACCTATTTCTAGTATAGGGAGGAGTGGAAAGCCACGGGTTTGGTTCGAATCTTATAAGGAGGATGGTAGGTTTGTTCTTCGACAGGTTAGGATGCCACCCCAGGAGTTCCTTCATGCACATAGAGAAGATGGCAGGTTGCGCCTTTGTTTGGTTCAGCCGGGGGAATGTTCCTTCCGGGAAGAGGATGAGGAGGAGATTGAAGAGGTCGAGGAGGAAGATGAGGAGGACGATAAGGAGGATGATCAAGGTGATGATCTTGAACAACCGAAAGAGGACATTCATGGAGGCCAAGATTATTCATAAGAATAGATTTCACAGTTTCTCCACATTACCAAGATTCCTAACGGCATAACAAACAACTTTTTGAAACATCATTTGGAAGTTTCAAAAGGGAACCTCGACAACCATGCCACTCTGAAACTTTGTGATCATATCGGGATGGAAGGAGTACTCCCTACTCAAGGAAAGTGCAAACAGAATATGGGACGCCAAGTACCATGTTTTTCGAGGGAGGGGCAAATAGTACAACCCCTGCTATATTACTCCGATCACTTAATTTGTGAAATAACATGACACATCATTCAGTCAGAATTTCAAACTCTCTTATGTTTAATTTCTTTCAAAGAATTTTTTTCGAATTCAGAGTTATGTCGGATCGATACAAACGCCTTTTTTCTTTAATGACGCCTGTGTTTCACGAAAAGACTTGGTTAACACATCAATTGTTCAAGACAAGATGACAAAGGTGTGAAAGTCGAGGATATGGATACAAAATGTGACTGTTAACAGGTCTAATAATGTCGAGATAAGGGGAGGAAAAAGTAGATGACACTGACAACAATCATGTAAAAGAAGATCTTAAGTACTCCACACACAGATAGAGCTGATAGTGAGTTTATTCAAGGAGTCAGAGGTGCTCAACTGTTTTCCAACCTCACAGTATAAAGACACGATTTGAATGTGACGAAAAAGGTTCACTCAAACACTCCAATACATGCCGAAGCAGACAAGAGGAAATATGGACCATATTTTCATCGCCATCAGTGGCAATCTTTATAAGGAATATGAAGCCAAATGCAGACCAGAATCTTCACAAATTTAATTTAAGATTTAAATTTTAAAAATTTAAAAATAATCTGATTTAAAAAAAATATAAGAGGGGCTGTAATCCCTTTTCTCCCATCTTTATATTCGATATTGGTATGAGTTTTTCATGCTTATAATTTTTTAAATTTTCGTTAGTTTTCATGCTTAATTTCTACAGGTATGAGTTTTCGTGTTCTTAGTTTTTGTTTGGTTTCTTCTATGTCTTAGCGTTTGTTAAACTAAGCTTGTGTTACTGCCAAACACCCCCAGCTTTCTTATTCAAAACGAGTCCAGAACACGAAAGACGACCAATATGAGTTGACTAATATGAGTTGTTAAACATGCTTCGCGATTAACGTAAACTGAAGGGAAAGCTTGGTTTGGCAACAAAGCATGCAACGTGTGACATTGGATACCCAGCCAACAATACAGATAACAAGATTGGGTATCGAATTGGCATACCAGAAACCAGGACCTTGAGCAAGGAAGAACACGATCCCACACGCAGCGTGCCGACTCCGGCCCTGATGAAGCTTCTTAAACCTGCTTTCACCAACAGAAGTTGAAACACGAGGCAACAAAAATGTTGAAAGATGAAGCAAATTCAGTTTTTCCTTCGACTATGAATATTGAAAAGATACTGTCAGGAAATCTCAGCCCGGCATGCGATATTAGCGATCATCTACAATGAATCCTGCACGATGGAAAACAGGTGAACTCACAAGTTCTCGATTTATTAACGAACTGTATATATTCGGAGCTTCGCCTGTCACAAAAAAATGAATAAAGACGTTATACACTTGCAAATGAGCACGACATGACATGAGAAAGAGGACCCAGCCAGAACTGTGATTATGAATATGGGTTACCTACGGTCGAAACAGAAGACATAGAACATGGTTTTGAGGATACCACACTACACAGGTTGCCCAAAATTGAGGATATTCCAGCAGAATATAGAATCAAGCTGACTGAAAGCAACAAACGTAAAATCAAGTAGATGGCACAACAACGAAAAATAGACAGGAACCTCATGCATTATGTAAAATCTGTTCTGCAATAGCAAATTGCCTTATGACATGATTGGTTAATCCATCTCAGGCACAGCAGGAAACCACAGGATTGACAAGTAAACAAGTTATTATTTGGGAGTGACTCCATCCAGTGTAAGAAGCGGCTTATATAGATCCGGACGCCTATCACGGAATATTCCCCAACTAAGTCTCTTGTATTTGATCTTGTCCAAGTCAAACTCTGCAACAAGGACTGCTTCATTCTTGTCATCTGCAGATGCAACAATCTCCCCAGACGGACCTGTATGCAACACCAGAAATGGCCACGAATGTTCAACCTGAGTGACTCAAGGAAAATCACTAAGATTCCTGAAACTGAAAGGTCTGAAAAAGTCATGATAAGGCACGAAGAATACCTGCTATGAAGGAGTTACCATAGAATGTGATCTCGCTTTTCCCATGCTCGGTGTCAATTACTTCCTTTCCCATGCGGTTGGACGCAACAAGAGGAACCTGAAGTTCAGGTATAAGTAAGGTTTTCCCAGAACTCAAATGACAAACACCAGAAAATGTACTTAAGCTACAACTAGAACAACCTCAATTTTATCATATTAATACTACCATAACAGTACCTCCTACATACATAAGCAATTCAAGGCAGCCATCTAATGAATAAATGTGAAAAAGGAAATGTCAAGAGAGCTTACACAAAATCATTCTTTAAAAGACTAGATGAACACATAGGAATAAGATGGCGGAGCTTGGTAGAGTTTGCAGTAAAACTGAAATATAAGTTGAGACTTGACATCCAAAATGGAAAAGATCTTACCAAATTAGCTCCAGCATGCCCTTGCATCACTCTCTTCCAATGATCACGGGAATCAAGTCCCGCATCTTGAGGTTCAGACCCAATGGCTGTCGGGTAGAATAATATTTCTGCACCTTGGAGCACCATAACTCGGGCAGTTTCTGGAAACCACTGATCCCAGCAAATTGCTAGCATATTCAAAGGAAAATATAAGAGAGTCACTAAAAGATATTTATAGGAACATAAATTGAGTATGCAACATTTAGCATATTGTATGAGGATTAAAAAACACTTACCAACTCCAATTTTAGCAAATTTAGTTTGGAAAGCCTGCTCAAGCAACAGATTGACATTTGACAATGTTAGACTCATTTAAAACAAAAGAGAGACAAAAAACCATGACATGACAAGATAAAAGAGCATCAAATTCAACAAAACATGAAATTCTCAAGCCTATTCTAATGCAAGACTTCAAATTTCAAGTGAACCGCGACCAAGAACCAAACCTTAAAGCCTGTGTCACCAGGGTTGAAATAGAACTTTTCCTGATAGCCTGAAATCAAACAACCATGGTCACAATAACGATACTCAACCAATATCAAGCCAGCAAATCAGTAGAATAAAACTAAGGCAGCAGCTTGAATACCTGGCCCATCCGGTATGTGGGATTTACGATATAATCCGAGGTCAGTTCCATCAGCATCAATGATAGCTACTGAATTATAGTGAGCATTGGTAGCCTCTTCAAAGAAGCTAACAGGAATTACCACTCCTAGTTCTTTTGCAAGTTTCTGCATCCTGCCACCACGTAAAGGGATACATTTATCATCATATACTATAGTTAGCATGGTTAGTATCCCTCCTCTCTTCGCGATAAATACCTTGGAGGATTTTGATGATGACATGAAGAATAGAACAAATTAAAGAGAGAGGAGAGTGAGTATTCAACCACGTATACCTCAAGATAGTAGGATGATTCTTGTAAGGCTTTGCTCGCTTGAAGAAATCCTCTCTTTGGGCTTGACAAAAATAATAACCTTCAAATAATTCCTGAAACAGAGAAGCATAGCATTATCGCATCCATTAAAAAACTCCCCGAGATCGCAACCCCAAATACTTTCAAAACTCCAAACAAAGGATCACATCTGGGGGAACAACTAAACAAATCAACAAGAAGAAAACTATATGAATTAATTTACAAGGGAGTTGCTCTCCTGAGGACCAAGAACAGCCCGAACAATTGCTAGAGGAAAGAACCATCACATGTAATGTAATGTTTTGAGGAGCACCAACCTGTATGAGAATGATGTTTGCACCTTTCCCATGGGCCGATCTAACAAGCCTGCACAGATGATGGTGGTGAGAAACAAAGAAAGAAAAAACAGCATGTCAATAATGATGATAAACAACATTAAAAATGTCAATCATTCCTATCGATTAGTCTAAACCCTGCCCATAGACGCCATTAGGTAGTCTAAGATTTGAGGCTACAAGGTGACTACACGCCTCCCTATTAAAGGCTAACACTGATAATGAAGGCAGGTGATTATAGACGGTAGATGGAAGCTTCACATACGAGCTTTGTAATCAAAACGAAAACAAGCTAAATCCATCACAACTCTCAATTAGCACGCACCCAAACACAATAAATGACAGGACATGGCAAGAGATCAAGAAATTTGATCCGCAACCGAATAATTGCCGGAATCAACAATGCCATCGCAGGCATAGCTACTAACTAGTTGGGGACAAAAACGTTATTGGTAACGGAGATCGAAACATCAGCACCACGCCGCCACACTCCGATCATTCAAACCTTGTAATCATGATTATGCTCATTCTTCACCAACTATTACGCACAACAAATCAGATATTCCCATCCTCAACTAAGTAACTCAAAAATCTCCGGCGATGTAAACGCATATAATCCTACACCAAACATAACGCACCGAACACCATTCCTGTGAGAAAACTAGCATAATCAAGCATTAACCTAGCAAGAACAATATACAAAGTAGAACATAGCGGCCACATAGTAATAGGTAAAGTGATCGGCGACTCAACGCGATTCGCCGACCACAGAATCGATATCATCGCGAACAAAAGGTTTCATCGAAGTCGAGTGAGTGTTATGCAAGTGATTGAAAGAGCAGAACAGTAATCGATCAAAAGAAGAAATGGAGGGACCTTTCGGCGGTGGAGACGTTGGTGGCGACGTCGTCGGAGCAGGCGAATTGGAGAGCCGACACCACCACTTTCCTCGCCGCCGCCATCGCTGCTCGCCGACGAATACGACCAAGTGGACGAAACTGATGCAGGAGTGTTATGCTCGTCAATGGGTCTACTTAGAAACGCAGGGAAAATGACGAAAGGTTGAGCAACTTGGAGACCAAATGCACATTTGCCTCGTTCTGATACCTTGAATTTAAGCTGTCATAACTCGTAACGGTCCGTTTACTGCTTTCGGTCGGAAATTATTATTCTCTTCCATCCAAAATAATTATAATAGATTGATTATACGTATAATATTAATGATAATTTAAATTATGTATTACAATCCGACGTATCTAAAACAAAACTCCTCAAAATATGTATTGAATAATATAAAAAATAAAAGTCTTATAATTATTTTGGGATGGAAAAAACACAACATTTTAACTAGACGCGAAGATTTAGAAATATGTTGAATTATGATATTTAATCAATTTATCTCATAAGAGAAAAGAGTGAAATGTAAAAGAGGAAAAAAAAAATAATGGGTTAATGACATATGACATGAAATAAAAATAATGTTAGTATTTTTCATAGAATAACTTTACTGAATAAGGAAATGTTATAAACATTTAACGATACAATTCTCTAAGGATGGAGATAGTAATATACTATGTTAACTTATGCAGATCACATTAAAGATGTTTTGATCCGTTCTAGAAACATCATGATTTAGAAAAATATGGCTTGAACGCAACAGTCATTAGTCAAGTACCTCATTAGTTAGAAAGATTGGTGCAAGACTGTTCCGATCGACTAGATGTGCTTGGGACTAGACTCAAAAGGTCTACCATTGCTCCCATCGCCTCATCATGAGTTTCAAAAGCAATAAAAACAACGAGTTTTGAAGCACAATAAACCGAACGGCGTGCAGCTCCTGAAGAAACTTTTGGCAAACTAAAGTGCAACTATGGCATCACGATATGCAAAGTACGACAAACATGTCACATTTCTAAGAAATCAAAACCATCAATCCTAAGTCAATCAAAGTCCCTCATCAGATGACTTGGATAGTCGACTCCCGCACATATATGCAGCTTCACAGATCATAACAGAGAAAGACTTACTCAAGTAAGTCTGATTATTGTTCTCAACTAGGTTTAAGAAGGAAAAACAGATAGCAGGTGATTTCCGCAAGCAGAGAGAGCATTAGCAGATGGCCTTCAGTCCTGGGCAACTTCAGTTTTCTTCGGAGTAGAGGTCAGGTACCACCCGAGACCAGCAACCGCAGTGATCACTCCAGCAACAACAGCATAGTTGCGGTACTTATCAGTAGACACCTTGGATGCAGTGGAGTCCGATCCGGTAGGCTTGGCATCAGTCACTGCGCCCCCTGAACTGCCTGTAGCAGTTGCAGGCTTCTCCTCTGGTTGAGGACCCTGAAAAGTATTGGATAAGGAATAAGTTAAAGATAGTGATCAAGAGTTTCCACCTAGCGTAAACACATGTTAGGCTACACGAACAGGAAATAGGAGACCAAAGCATGAGAAGGAACTTAAAAAACAGATTTACTTCACAGTTTCATGGAGCCACTTAGCACAACAATGATTTACCCAATACGGAAGAAAATGGTTTCTACTCTTACGCAAAGCAGGCTTGTACATAGACCATAACGTACCTAATCTCTATAAATCCTTATAAAAAATTACAAACCAAAATATCCACTTCAGAATTCAACAAGTTAAACACAAGTCATACCTTGCGGGCAGCCTTGGCAAGCTTCTCTTGCTCCATTTTCTGCACAAAAACAGCCGGTGTCAATACCAGATGTAGCACATTGCAAAAAGCATGCAAAACCTAATAGAATGACAAGCCCACATATTCCTGATGGTTTGGATATAAGACTGCACATACCGACTTGACATGGCTTGTGTTCGTGCAGGTGAGACAGGAGGAAAAAGAGTAAATCAGCTCATACTAGTATCAAAAATAAGACAAGATCTAAGCAATTCAGGCATTATTTTGGCAGCTAAAAAGTAAGGAGAAGATGGGAAATCATGGCACTGCATATAATTAAGTGTCAATGCCTCAATTCTCTATGCTCTCAATCAAATAAATGCTCATCCCTATAACTGCTGAATGAACCGTAAGTCTTAAAAAAGTATATCTTAGCTGATAATGGCAATCCAAACTAAAAGGGCAAGATAAATAATACACGCATGAGAAAAATTGTGAGGAAACAATAAATTATTACAAAGACAAAACTTTTCATGCATCTTGCCCCGTGCCTACAGGAGATGGAGTTGTTATCTATGGGTACTTGAAACAATGTATAACTTCATATTATAAAAAAAAAAAAAAAAACATATGAGCACTGCATTATAGAATTTGGCAGCCAAAGAACTTCACAAATCTCGATTATTTGTAGAGAGCCAAGACCCTTCTTCACTAGTCAATGATCTACTAATAAAAATTCTGAATTACCAGGAGATTTGAGACACCATCTTTCCACACACACATGTCAAGGTCATACTGCAGTTTAATACAAAGAATTTTCAGGGAAAGAGAAAGAGGGGAAGCAGACATTCACCTTGATGTAGACATTTTCAGCAGCCTTTTCCTCCTCACTGAGCACCTTGCCCCCAGTTGAGAACCTACGAGTAATGTATCTTGCAGCAATCCTGGTTGCCATAGTGGTAGTGTTCTAGAATTATCAAACCTGAAATACGAGAAAGGATGACCAAATGTAACTATTGTAACTATTCACCAACGACCAAAGCCAATTAGTCAAACAACAAAATAGCTTCATATCCTAAAAAAGAAACTTAGAGAAGTTTGAACTGACTGCAGCTTTAAAACATTCATGACGACAGGAACTCAACACCGCAGTTATCAAAGAAGAAAATATCACAGACATGTTATCTTTCTTTGTTCCTATACTTTTCAGATTAGGAGAAATTACAAGTGACATTCCGGGAGACTGACAAACGAAGACAAAAAGCCAACAACATATTTAAGCTAGAGATACATATATTCAGAATTTTATACAAGTTACACCGACACACTCCATACGCTCAAATCGCCAGTTAAGAGTCACGACCCTTTCATGGCTTTTCTCCGATCCATCCATTTCCCTCATCCATCCAACGCACACATAGGCATTATTGCAAACATCTCAACAAACAAAATAGTATCAGTGTTCACTGTTCAGCAAGTGAATACCCATAGAACTTCTCAAAGAAGCTAAACTGGCACTATCACTGTTTCATCTAGCACGATTAACATCACATTACCGGGTACAAAAACCCCGTTGACAAAAAAACATATCTGAAGCAACAACACATAGATAAAAGGTAACTATATAATCCAAGGCAAAACTCGCAAAAAAAATCACAGACTCATCATGCATTCGTGAAGCATCATCATCATATAGAACTATGCATACTCCAACATGCAACATCTATAGAGATTTCACGAACTAACCGGCAACATCTATTATCCCTTAAGCTCTATAACTTTGGGATACCTGCTACCGATGCTACACTCTCCACAACTCAGTATCAGAACAACATCTTAAATTCAATTACTCATCGTGAGACAAAGCATTACACTCTTGTTCACTTAACGACAGCAAACACAACATTAATATTTCAATCAAAAGGCGACAAATAAAACACATAAACACATTCCAATCCATACTGCCATCGAACGAAGCACACCGCCGAACCCTAACCAAATCAAACCTCGAAACCACAAAACAAGCCAACAGTTCACAGAACCACACAACCTTCAACAACAGAACACAAACCAGAAAACCTAGACACCAGACTCTCCATCTCATTCCACCGCTCAATCGCTTCCGTTTCCGCTTCATCCACACACAACGCCGTCACACCTCCTCCAAGTGCCGAAACCACAAACTCCAAAGCGCGATTACAACCACAGAGGAAACAGAATCGCCGTCGCCGGCGAGGCCGTAGCTGACAGCGATGACGGCGGCGGCGGTCGGAGAAGGGACAAGCGAGAGAAGAGAGAGAAGTGAGAGAGGAGAGTGAGAGAGAAACTTGCCTGAGAGGAGAGAGAAGTGATGGATCGGAATCGGCGACGGAGATGAGCGATGGCTAGGCGGAGAGACGGCCACTCGGCACTGAATGTAAATAGCACCGGCGCCGATGGTTTGGACAACAAGAAATCAGGGAATGCGACGTCGTTTTAACGCTCGCCCTACCACTATGGCGCTATTTTCCTTTTCATTTTGGTTTTTCTTATTTTTGTATACGGCTCTCTTTATCTCAACTTACATGTTCTACGTTTATTTTACATATTTTTCGAAGTTTTTTATTTTTCGTCAAAACAATGCATGAAAAATTATGTATTTTGAGAATCAAAGGTATAAATTACAGAGACAACTAATATCAAAATAAAATTCGATTCTATCAACATCATCCACACACTCACATACAATTTTTCTTAAAAATATCAATCCTTTAAATTAAATTATCATAATATTTGATGAGAATTTTGCGAAAGGTTATGCATGATTGTCCCATGACTATTCAAAATGTGAGGATTATTAATTGAAAAAAAATATGTGTCATGATATACATTTATTTATATATATAAAAATAATTTAGTCTTTTTTAATATCAAAATTTGACTTATTTCGACATCAAGTTTTTTTGATCATGTATTAATGATATAATATTTATAATTTATATTTAATGTGTTTAATTAGGTCAATTTACTTTAGTATTATGTAATATGAAAGGTAAAATACAAAGAAAAAAAATAAAGATTCTAATGTAAGTATTCTCAGGACTGTCCTTTAGACCGTTCGTAACATGTTTTTATCTCTATCCCTATTTTGAAATACTACAGAATGATTTAGGGAGTTGATTTTCAACAAACGTGTGTAAGTCTTCTCCTCAAATTGATTCCCTATCCCAATTAAAAAAAAAAAAATCTTCCTACATCTCGAAACTGTATACCCACGACACAGTAAAAATACCAAATCTGAAAATAAAAAACCCAAAGTTCGAAATTTGTCGGCAATGGAAAAACCAGAGTTTGAAAGGACTATCAAAATTAAAGTAAGATATCATCGATCACGAATGGTTTATCACAAAAAGACTGCGTAGAGAGAGAAGAATCAAAAATCAAAATTTTTTAGTAAACCCTAAACGTGGCTGAGATTAAAAGCCATTGACATTTTAAAAATTAAAATCGAAATAGTTATGATTTGCAGAGGAGAATCCTTCATCGATTAAAGTCTAGATCCATTTGGTGAAAAAATTGAAGAGAATGGACAAGAAAGTACAGAGTGAGTTTGAATAGTGGGGAGGATTTTGGGTGGATGTGGGAGCCCCGTGTTGACGTGCTTGTGCTTGGGAATGTCTAGTTTGATTCCCGAAAAGTAAAGAGTCAAGAGAGATATAAAGAATGAAGTGGGGAAGGGGACAAGGATGAAGATTTCATTACGCATACTATTTTTCACTAACCTCCCCAAAAATGAAGGTAGGGAATTAAGTGGGGAATCCGCTGGGAGTGCTCTCAGATATTAAGGTGAGGCTTCAAGTGGCTGAGTGATAACCATGCTTAGTTCTTTGTCAAGAAAGTAACCATGCTGAGTTAATACAAATTTGAAATTTGTTAAATTCAATAATTCTCCTGATTCTTTATATTTATACCCATACCTGTAATCTTTCCTTCTTTCACAGATTATTCCAATGTTTTCATGTGGGAACACAAAGCAATAATGGATTGCACAAAATAGTAAAAACTTACAACGAAAGTTTAGTATACTGTTCCTGGAACTGAAGCAACTGTTATAGGAACTGACACCGGTGAAAACTACATCATCCCTTTGATACGTAACAACTAGATCTGTCATCAATGAGAGTGTCGAACTGTACTTAGTTGAACGAAACATCACATTAACCGGTTGTGGCAATCGTATGCACCTCCACCTCAGACTTAGGGGGCATTGTGACCGTGTATGTATACTTTCGAGTCATTGATTCTGTTTGAGTGTCCGCCCCCTCAAATCTTACGATTTCTGTCAATAGATCTATGTTTCCCTCAGCGATATGTGGAACACGGGCTTTCATGGTGGTCTTGGGACCTAACTTGAATAAATGACTGGCGTTCCAGGTGCGGCTAAGGTTCTAAGTAAACGAGAACTGGAGGTAGACAATATCTTGTGCGTCTAGTAAAAAATAAATAGTTAAGATTAAACGATAAAAAATAAACGATCAAGATTAAAGGATAACATTGTAATCTCAACCTTTGATTTGAGTTGTTTTGATCTCAACCGTTCATTTATTATTAGACATACCTATGTCTTAACACATTCCATAAGCCTTTATTAATTAGTGTCATCTTTTGATCTTATTTACCATTTGGTCATATCCCATTTCATCAATAATTGAAGCAATTTTTTAAAAATAAACGCTCACTTTCCTCTTTACCTTTTCCTACTACTTCTCCCCTTTCAATTTATGTATGGTTTGGGGAGTTGAATGAAATTCCCAAATATATATCGTTTGAGATAATCTAGATAAAAATTAAAGTTTATTATCAATTTTATCCATATATTTATTACTCTTCATATTTTGACTCATTCAATGCAATACTTAAACAGCTTATTTTTAATAAAGAAAAAAATAAAATTTATTTATATCATTAAAATATATTATTAAGATTTTTTAATATGTGTATTTTGATTTAAATGATGGATAAATTAAAAAATAATATTTATAAATTGAAGATAGTAATGAGATAGAGTGCTGCTTTCCATGATGACTGTGTTTGGTCACCCCATCCGAATGGAATGCTTTTTCAAAAATGGAGTTTTTTTATTAAAAAAATAGAAAGAAAAAAGAATAAGAATCTTAACGGTAAAAAATCTCATCATACTGTTCATGTTCTTGTTTAAAGACCCTAGACAAAATAAATTTTATTATTAGATATAGTTTTCCAAATCTCATATCTGAATTCTATTTTCGATTAACTTTTCAGATCTCGAATCTGCGATCCCTTTATCAGTTTATGTGAGGATCTTGGTTCGACTATAACTATTGAATCGACAAATCTACATGAGTCATTGAGCCGTCACTGTTACAGATGGTGGACAGACCTCCCCGAGAAAGGTTGAAGATGATGATGTTTATATAATGGCGATTCTGATTCAAAGATGAGTTGTATCCCGAAAAATTTGGTATTTAAAAATATACAATGTATTAATAAATGAGCGTATAATACAACATTAAACGAAACGTTATATATAATAACAAACGAATAAAATATAACGTTAAATGTAACGTTATATAAACGTTACCAGAAGTCTGTTTCAATCACAGAAGTCTGTTTGAACTCCTTTGGTCCAACACTGTAATCTGTTGAATCTCTTCAAACCAGAAGTCTGTTACCACAAAGCCTAATTCACCTCTTCATTGGTGATACGAACAAACGAAATGCAAATCAACAGCAGGATCCTCATCCTTAGTGAGCATAGCGCACATTCGTCGTGAAGGATTAACCTAAACGCGTATATGCGATACATGAACCTTTGGTATAGAAATGGATATTAAATATGCATGAACGTGAAATCATACAAATACTCACACGTAATATGACATATCTATTTTTCTAAAAAATATAAACGTTTTACTGATACTCATCGATTCGTCATAGTCGGGGGAGTACCCTGTAAATGTGAGGTATATACTCTAGGTTACTGAGTTTCGTACTTACGGGTTTTGTATTCCGTTTGCAGGTGAGTTACCAGATGAACAGTGAAGACTGTAACTCCCTATGTATTTTGGAGATGTTGTAATAGAACTATGACTATTTTGGATATGTAATATATGTATTGTACTAGTCATGCCACAAACTGTGTAACTTATTGGCTTCTGCCCTATGATTGTAAACTGAATTCGTAGCAGTTAAACAGCATGAATAAAAGTATTACATGTATTTTTCTTGACTCTCTATACCTTTAAACCCGTTTGGGTTATTTAACCTTATTATAAACCGAGTTCGTGACGACATAACGTCACGTGTCACATGACGTGGATCTCGGGTGTTACACAAGCAGATGATGATTGAGGAAGATGGATGAAGCAAAATATTTCAAAAAAAAAAAAGAAAAAAAGAAGGACGTGAGTTTCGTTTTCGGATTGAATAGATGAATCCAGTAGGGTAGGTCAGGAATCAAATTGGGCACTTTGAAGGGAGTGCAATTCCAGACGGAAAAGACTGTTCCACCAAATGAACAAACCAAACATCATTTTGTCCATTCCGATGGAACCATCTATTCCATTCCTTGTGCTATTCTTATGTAATACCCTAAAATATCGATACGTTATTTTTTTTATCATTAATAATTAATATTAAGACGAACGTGGATAAAAACGTACAGTCAGATGTTAGTGTTAAAAATTTAGTTCTCACAACTATATTTTAAATAGAAATATGAACTCGTTATAAAATTCTGAGAATTTCGATATATTTAGTTCGATGATCAGTTAAAAATAATCACACCAAGTATAAACCTAAAGAATAACGCAATCTCAAATTATCCTAATCCGACCAACCACATGACAACACTATCCTATCCCTTATTTCCCCGATCTACTTTCTCCCCCTTCCTCCCTTTCCTTCCCTTTCCT
>JAOVYX010016423.1:0-24736 GCA_035668315.1 Drosera spatulata | reverse complement strand
CCGGTGAACGGAGGAGAACGCGTCGAGGATCGAGACGTACTGGATTTCGTCTCCGCCGCCGCCGCCCATCGGCGTCGATAGCGTCGGTGAGGTTTCGAATTGGGGATTTTGGAGGGAAGAGAGATTTGGGAATTAGGGTTTGGTTGAGTGGTATTTATATGTGAGGTTTAGATTGAGGTATGTGCCATTATCTTTTAACAAAGGTTTTAGCCAGTACGTTTGATCCACAAAATAACCCATAAACCAAACGAATCATTTAAATCCATATCAGTGGACAGGTTCATCCCACATGGTTCTGTTATTATGTTATGCACAGGATTTGTGAAAATACGTGATAACCTTGTCAATACTTTCATAATGAATGTTAGATTTATCACTATTGGGATAATACCAATGACAAGGCCTATAAACCCAGGCACTGTTGTCCCTTGTTCCATTGATCTTCAGCGACCCCAACACACCTGCATCACTGTCATATCTCGCAAATAACCCCCGGGGTCCATTAATCGTCCCATCCTTCTAGTGACAAGGTAACGCACTTGAATTCCAAGACAGAATGCTGAATTGGCTGCTTCCAACATCACTATAGGCACCTTAATGGTGCAAGAACCGTATGGAACCGAGGCTAAATGATCAAGAGATACTGTTCTCATCGTGGAAACGAGCAAAGAAACTGCAACTGATGTCATGGTTAAGACCCACAATAACATGAGATATAATCTCTCATTATTGAGATATTGCAGAGAAAAAGAAAGAGCACTTTTTCATTGAAGAACGATAGCACATTGGGCAAATGCCATAATAAAATTTTACAAGTGATCAACTGCAACACAGAAGCACAATGAATGGGGCTAAAACTCTAATGCCCTCCAATATAAATATAACTCAAACGTTTCTAGACGAAAACGAATCATATCATAAAAAATTAGTTACTTACCTGGGAGCCACGAGATAAGCAAACTCATATCACTATCACTTACTGAAAAAGCACGCCGCAGTGGCTGACATGGGGGGCACAGGGAAATGCACCATCAGAGCGAGTGGGTCGAATCACGGCTGCTGCTGAGCGTCAATGTAGCCAGCGTCGACGAGCACCTTCTCTCTCTTAGCCAGCTCAATGTCCTGATCAACCATCATCTTCACCAGCTGCTCGAACCCAACCTTGGGCTTCCATCCGAGCACCTTCTTCGCCTTGGTTGCATCTCCCTTCAGGTTATCGACCTCAGCGGGCCTGAAGTACCTCTTGTCGATGACCACATGGTCCCTCCAGTTCAGCCCCACGAAGCCGAATGCCACCTCGAGGAACTCCTCCACAGTGTGAGAATCCTCTGTCGCAATGACATAGTCGTCTGGCTTGTCCTGCTGCAGCATCATCCACATTGCCTCGACATAGTCACCTGCAAACCCCCAATCCCTGGAGGCTTGCAGGTTCCCCAAGAATAACTTGGTCTGCAGCCCAATCTTGATCCTGCCCAACGCCCTTGTGATCTTTCGGGTTACAAAGTTCTCTCCCCTTCGCGGGGACTCATGGTTGAACAGAATGCCGTTGCAGGCAAATAAACCTGCAGAGTTCAAATTTTTTGGGACAATGAACAAATTTAACAATTCATTTCAGACTTCAAAAGAAAAGCCAACAGCTTCACCTGTAGCTGAAAATGGATCTAGATAAACGACACACATCTGACTAAAATTTGTCACAGGATGTTGTAGATACGGGGAAACCAAACTAGATTTAACACAGAGAATGGCTTTCTGTCAGTGATTCACTAGGATGGATTATACATAGAGTTTGAATTCGGAAACTGATCCGACATGCAATCACGACTACATTGATCAGAAAAAGAAAGAAAAATATGAGATATAACACTATGAGATCAGGGAGTAAAACACTAGACCGACAGAATGGCATCTAAACTACGTGTTCTCTCCTGGAGAAGATCATAGATGCATTTTGGGTCCAAAAAATCCATAGATCAGACAACCATCCCATAATTTCAACATTTGTAATGATTATTCTCATCAAACTTTCACTTCAATAGTTTTATAAGCATTGACTATCCGATTCAATTAATACAATTACGCACATATCTTGTACTCAAATTAGCCATTATGCATATGGTACCACCACAATCATCGCGTAAAAACAAAATTATTACCACCAAGCGCACAATTATTCAGAAATAACTTCTCAGCTCATTGAATCAAAATACTCATCATGACAGTCACTGTATCCCTCAAGAGAAACACTTCAACAGTAATTTGAAAATCCTGTCATAGGTACATTATTCCAAAGACTCCATATTTGGAGATAGCTACTCAAAATCAACGCATGAAAGGAATAGTTTCCAAATTGCCGTACATAAAAAGCAATCACCAGCATTCCTCATCACTGAATCACTCAATGAGATTGAATCTAATCCATCATACTCCAAAACAGCATCAAACATTTGCAGATCAAACCAAACCCGATCACACCATTAAATATTGTCAAAACCACCGTCCAACACAAAAAGGTCGAATCAAATCCATCAAACCAAAAAAAAAAAAAAAAAACAACACACATTTGTAGATCAAACCAAACCAAACCACAACATTATCATTGTCAAAACCACCGACATTGAGATCACACGTTAATCTCAAATCCAATTCCTCAAATCACACACACATTCACAGATCTAATCAAACCAAATTCATCATCAAATCATTCACCACCGACATTGACCAGATCAGACTCTCAACTCACCATACGCCTCCCGATAATTCACCGTATACCAATGCGCAGCACACTTGGCGACCGCATACGGCGACCTTGGATGAAACGGTGAGTCCTCCCGCTGCGGCGGCCTAGTGGCCCCGAACATCTCCGACGACCCAGCCTGATAATACCTAACCTCCCGTCCCCTCCCCTCAACATGAGCCCTAACCGCCTCCAACAACCTCAACGCCCCAGTCGCCACCACATCCGCGGTATAGTCCGGGATATCGAATGAAACGGCGACGTGGCTCTGGGCGGCTAGATTATACACCTCGTCGGGCTCGATCGTGTCGATCCAGCGACGGAGCGAGGAGGCGTCGGAGAGGTCGGCGTAGTGGAGTTTTAGGGCCCTGCGGTGGGCGTTGTGGGGGTCGATGTAGATGTGGTCGATGCGGTGCGTGTTGAAGTTGGAGGATCGGCGGATCAGGCCGTGGACGGCGTAGTTCTTTGAGAGGAGGAATTCCGTTAGGTATGAGCCGTCTTGGCCTGTGATTCCGGTGATGAGGGCCGTTTTGGTCGGAGGGGGTTGGAGTGGGCGGTCGATGGCGGCGGCGGCGATGCCGTTGGGGGAGGTGGAGGAGTGGTCGTCGGCGTCGGTGTTGTTTTGTGTCGCCATTGTTGGGATTTGGGGGAGAGAGAGAGAGAGAGAGAGGAGAAAGTGGAGGAAGGGACTATGGGGAGGAAATGGGAGAATTTTGCTTTGATTGAGATCTACTCCTTCCAAATAAGGCTATATCAGAGTATATGAACATGATTTGTTTGTACAATGGTTGAAAAGGATACAAAACACACATACAAAATGATCCACGTTCAACGTGGACTCGAAATGTTACATAAGTGACTGATCTGTCCCTACAGGACCTTATTATGGAGGGATAGGAATGTTAATCTATTCGATCTTAAACCATTATGTTTGTACTAAAAACAATTATAACATCGTACGATTAAGAACCGTAGATATAGATAATGATGACGGGATTGTTTGTTAATAATCAAGATCAAAAGAAGAAAATAACAACCTTGTATTGAATATTTTTAATGTATTTATCAGATAGGGGATCTATGTTTTGGATCCCCCTTATTTATAAACTTTGTACATATCATAAAGATAATCTTATCTTCTAAGGATTTTTTTAAAAAAGATATATAGTCTAATATTCCGCTTAAACGATTAAGATATCTCTATCTTAATTTAAAGATCTCCTTATTCATCAATCAATCATTTGTAGATAATAAAATATTATTTTCGTGGTCATCATATTAAAATCGAAATCAAACCGATTATTAATCAATTTTAAATTTAAAATTGAAACCGATTACTTAAACAACACTATTTAAACATTGCCCACTGCTCTATAATGAATCGTTTGATGTTCCACCACCTGGCCAATGTCCCCCGGCCCTGACCCGAGCCCCGCATGTTTGACAACTGTCCGATCGTGGATCGTCAAGTGTTGGATCCCTGACCATCGACCGACGACTGCTGAACGTCGAGCGCTTAAGGTTGACCTCCGATCATCAACCGTTGACTGCAGACCATTGATTGCTGCCCGACGTTCGATCGTCATTCAACCGTCGGTTGCCTGCCGACCATCGATCACAACCAGTCAACCGTTGACGCTGACATCAATTGCCACCCGTTGGTCGCTACCATTGATCGTCGACCGACGCCATCGCCCCAGCCCCAACCCTAGCCATCGACCCACCCTCGACCTCACATGTCGTGCGATTGTTTCATAAATAGATTATGCTTTTTGTCATAATTCACTTTTCGTCAAACATTGTTTGTGAAGGATGGGATGAGATAATTAATAGGAGTAGTGAAAGTATATATATATAACGATATCATGATATGTCATCTCATGATGTGTCATTGATGAGTTTAATGATTTTTATATCACCTATATATATTTAATGATGATCAATGATTATAAAAAAAAGGAGTTTTTATCCAAAACTATAAAAACTTGAAAAAAATATCAAAAAGATATATAAGGAATCTAAATTCCAAAAACATACAATTCGTCCATCTCATTTAAATCCCTAACCTTATTTTCATCTCCACCTCAACGCTTACCATCACCCAACCGCCGTGGAGTTCTTGATCGAAGTCCGACCACCGTCGTCGGAATCTTGGCCGGAATCCGACCATCGTTGCCAGAATCTGACCATCTTATCGGAAACCTCGTCTGAATTCGACCATCTCGTCGGAGACGTTGTCGGAATCCCAAATCAGAGCGTCAGTTCAAAAGGAAACAAAGCGCCTAAAGGAAAAGAACAGAACGCTTGAAGAAAAAAAAAAACAGAACGCCTGAAGAAAAAAAGACAGAGCGCCTAAAGAAAAAAATAGAGCGCCTGAAGAAAAAAGATAGAGCGACTGAAGGAAAAAGACATCACCTGAAGAAAAAAGACAGAGCGCCTGAAGAAAAAAAAATTATATCATTTACTATAAATAATTTGATCTGATTTATGGAGTGATTCGAATAATTTGATAAATGTCATAATTTCAGCAAAGAAGAAAAAACGAAGAAAAATTAAGGATGAAAAGAAAAAAAAACAGATTTTAAGGATCTAATGGGATGCTATTTGGGAATATCGTGATAATGTATATTTGTATTGTTTATTTAAAAGAAATTTTACGAAAATATTTGATAATATTATCAAACATAAATGAAATTTCTCAATAATTTAGAAGTTAATTTAATAGTCTTCTTTTTACATTGATTTGTCCCATGCGAATGATTGACCTTGAAAAAAAAAATCAGATTTTCACATTATACTACTTGAAACTTCATTAAAAAAAGAAAAATCATTCAATTTTTTTCAGTATTTATTGTCTATTTATTTTGTTTTATTCATGAACTTGACCATTGATCAAATGAAAATATAATCATTCGTTTTGCGATAAAAGTTAATTCTATTTTTTTTACGTGATACTATCTCCGTTTCAAAATAATTATAACGACACGTATTTCAAAACGTTTCGTTCTTATTCTTAACGATGTCAGAAAAAACTTAAACTGGTTCAGGATTAAAGTTCAAAACTTAATCTATCATTAGTGTTTCACAACCTTTTATAAAAAAATGACGTTTGATCGTACTAAATTAGATCTTAAACTATGTGTCGTTGCAATCATTTTGGGACGGAGGGAGTAATTTTTTACAACAATGGATTATATATATTTCAAAAATTAATTAAATATTCTCGGTAAAATCAAAATAATTTTATAAACATCTAACATGATATATAAGTAATTAACAAAAATATTAACGACATCAAGATAAGTAGTTCTAATAAATAACCAACAATAATTTATAAATAATTAATCCACTTATGAAATTATGATTTTTTCGCGCATCACACGGATCACATATTAGTTAGTAAACAATCTCTTTACTAATTATCATAGTTTATCTCATTCTCATTCCAAAGGAGACCTTGTTTTTCAGAATGGTTTGATGTAAGTAGTGATGTTTCTTTCCATAGTCAATCAATTCAAAAATTCAAATGAATTGATAAATGGATCATAATTCAAATATTGCATATGCTTGAAATTTTTTCATTTTTTGATCGAAAAAAATCTTCCATTTTATCCATTTAAGAATATTTAATCCATTTAGTAAAACAAAAAAAATCTTTTGACCCCATCGCAAATCTTTTGAATAGGTCATACTCTACCAATCTTAATCGAAATAATCCAAGGTAACAAGATGTATGCGTACATCCACCCAATCAAAACTTATCTTACACATCCAAAAATTTCCCATTAAATACTCCAGATTGATAACCTGGAAACACTTCATCGCACGATACAGCTGTGCTCACTCTCTCTCTCTCTCCCCCTCTCTCAACCTCGCAGACGAAGCGACGCGTCGAAGCCTCTTCTAGGGTTTTCTCTCGCATCATCGTCAAAACCGCCGCCGCCGTGCTTGTTCTTCATCATCATCGCCATCGTCGTCGTGTTAGGGTTATTCTTTGATTTTCGATCTAAGAAATCGCTTTTCAATCGTCTCTGATCTACAAAATTATCAAATAATTGGATCTGTGTAGTGTGAAATCGATTGTTTTGGGGGGTGAATTGGAATTGAGATAAGATTTCGGATTAAAGGATACTAATAAAGAATGAGCAAGAGAAAGGAGAGATCGAGGAGAGTGACTTGGGCTGAAGTTGCCAATCTCTGTCAGGTATATGTCCAATCTTGATCCCGATTCATACGATTTCATGTTTTTGTATCCCTCTCATTCGTTGTTTGATGGTGTTCTTTGAAAATTCTAACAATAACTTGTTTAACATAATTGGTTAACAAGAACTGGTTATAATTCAATGTGATGAAATTGGTGTTGGTGATCGATCATGGTAATTCGATTGCTTCGAAATCAAAACGAAACTGATCTTCAAACGAAATGAACGAAACTGATCATGCTATTTCATGTTCTCTCTGATTCGTTGTTTGATCGTGTTTTTGAAACCCTAACAAAGTTTGGTTGTCTAAAATTGGTTTACAAGAACTGGTTACTTGATTGCTATCAAATCAAAAACGAAATTGATCTTCTAAACGAAATGAACACTAATAAACGAATAAGCTCTTCGATGGTTGTATTGTTGTTGAAAATATTGAAGATAAAGTACTACTACTAATAAGAAACGGTCGGAAAAAAAAAGTACTACTACTAATAAGAACAATGAAAAGTAGAATCTAAAACGATATGATGATGAAGCAACCAGATCTCAAATTCCAAGCATAAGGGGAACAATCAGTTTAAAAGCAAAGAACGAATGGTGTTATCTCCTCCAGATATTGTATCACGAAAAAAACTGCTGGAATTAGTAAGATGACGATCTTCTGATGGAAAGAAGAAACAAAGCCAATGAAAGAGAGAAGAGAATTTGACGAATTAAGATCTTGAGTTTAAAGAATACTAACCTTTCCTCCTATATAATTATCATTATTGTGCAAGGATAATCAAAAGTTATGTACCGCGGATACCTGCAAGGTGCAACTAAACAATTAGAGTCATACTTTCATGTCGACCTGCCAAAGTTCATCTTTCAACATGTCTTCCACTTTACTAAGAATCATCATGCCACAAGATTGTTTTGCACAACGCCCTTAGATAACTCTGGATAACGTCTCCTTCATCATCGCATAAAGGGTTGAGGGGTTAAATTGATCATGGTCAGAACAAGTTTTACATAATTGTGAAATCTGGAGGTCTCTTACTATCTGAAATCTGAATGGGACTGATTGGCAGGATGTGGTAGTAGGAACAGCAAGTTTAGCAACCAGCTGCTTGCGGCTATTTAAGCTTAACAACGTACAGAAATCTGGAGATCTCTTGCTGTGCCTACTACCATGCACATCCTGCCAATCAGTCCCATTTTACAGAATTGAGGGATAGATTGAATTTATAAAAACGTATTTTACATGATTGAGAAATCTGGAGATCTCTTGCTGTCTGGATTCTGTATGGGACTGATCGCGGGGTGTGGTCAGTAGGAACAGATACTTTAGCAACCAGCTGATAGCAGTTATGTAAACTTAACATACGGGATGTCTGAATTCTTATGGTTGTTTCAAGTCAATTTTTATATCATGTTGGATAATCTTAAACAGTTAGTATTTTGTTACTGAGGGAAACCATAGTTGAACAAAGCTGTGGTTTAAAAAATAAAAAAACATACTGGCAGGAATTCTGTTAAGGCTGGTATTATTAGTATGCCATCTCTATGGCAAGGATGAATAGAACCCTTATTGCATCTCTTCTATTAGATCACTTTGAATAATAACACGTCATGGTGTCATTAGTGGCCTATGATTCGTGTGTAGCCCGTCTCTACTCTCAACTGCACTGCCCTTATTTTCTTCTCAATCAGCACAAATCCCAGCATTATAAGTTGCTGTTTTCACAATTTTGTATCATTCTTATTTCTGCTGTGCTTCTCCTTCGAGTTTAACATCCTCTTCATTCACCAGATTCCATGTCATGTTTAATGACTCTTGACTATTGAGGATCATCTTATAACTCATACGCTTATATTTGACCGTAGCCTTCTTTCACGTAGAATCCAAGCGGCGTTCCTTCACATCAATCATCTTGTATTATGTCTGCTACAGACTCATTGATTCTACCATCACTTTGAATTCCAGCTCCTCTATATTTGAATCATCGGCATTCCTGCTAGTATGTCGTAAATCGAACTATACTCTGGGCTTTCTCTAGCAGTGCACATCACAAAACCAATGTCCTTCTGTTCTCTGTAATAATTGCCGGTTTATAGGTGATTCTTTCATCTTCTTAATCTTGTTGATTCTTCTAGGGTCCTAGAAAACATTTCAAAGTGGTAGAGCACTTCCTTGTTCTTCTTGATGCCTTGGAGGGGATATAAAACAAGAATTTCAGTTAACCTAGTGTTAGAGAGCAGTCAGATTATTATTCCAGGACAATAATACAGCTGATGCTTGGGATTCAGTTGAATGAAATCTGAAATGTATACATGTATTGTTTATGACAGCTTCCATCAGTATAAATTCTGAATGCATCTGGAGTCCAGTTGTTGATTGCCTTGTTCTGTAGAGCATCACTATATATGTACTACTATAAGTCTAAATATTGTTTTCATAATAATTGCCGTTTAAAAATTTTAAATGAACATGTTTATCTTATTTAATTACTTATTAAATACGTCGAGAAGGAATTCATATTTACATAAGCTACAGATATGTTGGCATACCATCTCTTGAATTTATCCAGTACGCTCCTCCTGGATTTTATGAACTCTCTTAGATCTTCAATTACCTTCTGTTGGCTTCATACTAGTTGCTATTTCTTGAGTTTTTCCCTTTCTCTTCCAACCTGGGTCAGCGCATATACCTCGGAGTTGTTGTGCACTCAGCTCACAGGTGCTGTAATTATTGGATCATCGCCTTGGTTGACATGATGTTTTTTTGATTTATTAAGTTATTAAGTTTAACTCTGTCAAAACTGAGACTCTAGTGGTGTAGAGACTGGATAACGCAGTCTTGAAATGTACAGCTTTTAACAGTAGAGGTGCTGCGCCTTTCTTTTTCATGAACTCGATTTTTACCATGCTGCACCTTTCTTCTGAGTTACCTCAATACCCAATTATTTTGTTGCACCTGTGTCTTATTCCTGTAATAAGATAGTCTTTCGTTAACTTTATATAACTCTGTAAAAGTCGCACTTTTAAGTGGCAATAGAGTTTTGTAATCCATAGCCTGTTTACAGTATATGAGGTCGTCAAGTTTAAAATTGCTGCTATTCTGATGGCATTGCTGCTGATAAGCTCTACAAAATCAAATTTAATGCTATGCTGATGGCTGGAAATTACATATGGCACGGATAAGAGTGATTACCGTCTGAGTCATCCATGCATATCTATGCCTTCATTTTTTTCCTTAATCAGTGAACATAGTTTAATTAGTCGTCGCAGCACCCAAGGCTAGGCGCGTGATATAGGTGTTGTAATGCTAACTGTGCTGTGCTCTGTTTCAATCAACATGATGGTTTGGTTTTAAATGCTTAGATAAGCATATAGTAGTGGAAAGTGGCTAACAATTAAACTAAAACAGCTGTTAAGAGTATATTTCATGGTCCAATTTCAACAAGAGAGACCATGATGCCGCTTCACGTTTTTCAAAACACCACCACTAATTACTCGAAATATTAGATTGGTAAAGCTTTCCTGGTGCTTGAATTACCTGATGCTATGAACAAGATAAAAGATCATGATGTGGCTTCAATTTGCAACTCATTCGTTTCGCATCAGCTTGTTTTATTTGCATCAGGTTTTTTTTTTTTTTTTTTTTTTTTAACTTTTTTCCTTTGGTGGAGACAGAAACTCGGTATTGATACACAATCTTGCTTGTGAAACAGGTGAAGCTGTTTCTACCTGACGAGTGCCCCGCTCAGGTTGGCGTTGTTTCTGACAATAGGCTTCAATTAAAGACTTCACATATGATGCATCAAAATGCGGTAGAGCTTGACGATATGCCCCCTGGGTTCGAAGCCAGTAGGTTCTCAAATTCATTGAAAAAGATACTTCCTGTCGCTCAAGTTAAATGGTCATGCCCCTCAAAAGTAAGCTGTTTGTAGTATATACTATTGTTTTTCGAACTTGTACATGTTACTGGCATTTCAAGCCTCAAATGCATGTCAAAATGTGTGAGTTTTTAATTTGTCACCTGAGATTATCGTATGTATTCATGTGGCGCATGTGGTTTATGTACAGTTTGTGTTAAATCAAAATTTCCAAGTTGCTGCTGGTGAAGAAAGTGAAGAGCGTGTGGTTCAGCCTGAGAGAGAACATAGAATACTTGAAGCCATTTACATCCGTCTTTCTTCCATTCCACCCAGGTAATATATGTATGATTTGTTCTCCTCGTGTTTTATGTGTTTTAGCTGCAGATGTTGATTTGTTGCTGTGTTAATGTAGTCCTTCTGTCTCCGTGGATGTGGAAGAGCGTGATTATGATGATCTGCTGACTCCAGTTGTCCCAATCATTCCCATCGAAGAAGAAGAAGAAGAAGCCATGGATTTAACAGATAATGTGAAGCTGCTGGCCGCGGCATTGGAGGCCTCAAAGTCTGTTGGACCATTTGTATCAGTAACTGCTGTCCGAGCTGATTTGCCTCCCCCTGCAAGGCCATGTGTTGAGAATAAACCTCTTTTTGGAACACTTGCTGGTGTAGGAGCTGATGCCGCAGCTGCGGCTTCTGCTGCTTTTACTGCCCTCACCAAAGCCAAAGAACTAGGAAGCATGGTCGACACTGATCTACTCATCAGTATACTCAGTGACCCGAAAATGATTGAGTTGTTAAAGCATGTGTCCTCATTTGATCGTGCCAAGGAAGCTTCTCAGCCTCCTCCTGCTGGCATTTCCGCTCTTTTGAAAAATAATGGGCAGGAAAGCATGGTTGACACCGAACTTCTAATCAAAATTCTCAGTGACCCAAAAATGATTGGATTGTTAACAGATGCAAGCTCAGTTGACGGGGTGAAGACAACTACTCCTAGGCCTCCTCCCAAGACTATGCCGATGTCTGGCTCAAAGCATGCAACTCCAGAATCGACAACAGCCCAGAGAACATTGCAATCTGTGACTAGTGCATTTCCAGTTGTGGAGCCAGAGAGTGCTCAATCAACGCCCTTTCCGAGAATGGAATACAATTCGGTAGTATCATCCATGAAACCAATGACTAATAAGCCGCTAGAGCACTCTTCAGCTGTCCAGAAGATTTCAAGCATGCCTCCCGTTCTTGATGCAAAGATTCCGATTCCATTGGCACCGTTGCCAACAAAGTCAGCAACTGATAATCTGAACATGCCCCTGAATAGCGCACATCAGTTTTTGGATCCCTTGCGTGCTAATCCCGACAAAGTCAATTTAACTTCGACTTCAGGTCAGACTCCATATATGAATTATCATCCCATCTTTGCATCCAAGTCAATGGAACCCATTCAGGGACCTGCCTACACGACAAACCTTTGTACTGGATATGTCACCCCAAAGCCCACACCACCAAGATTAGTCGATTTAACTGCAGCAGGCTCCAGTGTCCCACCTTCGTCCAGTCATACCAGAGGCCTTGATGAAATCCCATCAACGCGGCTAATGAATGTGTGCGTGGCGCCTAGTCTGCATCCGGGTTGGCATGGGTCACATCCTCCACCTTCACAACCAGTCGTGATCCCGTTACAGTCAACAAAGATGCCGGTTATCAAGGACGTAGGGTACTACAAGAACCTCGTCAAGCAACATGGAACCGAGAGGCAAGAATTTACCGGCATACATGACGCAAAACAGAGGAACCATTATGACACAGAATTGGTATGTGACGCTCGAAAGAATGGGAAGTCCTGTGCTTATTTCAACAGCAGCAGGGGGTGCCGTAAAGGATCAAGCTGCCCTTATCAGCATGACTCGTTTGGCCTGTTGAATGGCGATGGAATAGAAGAGGTTAGGAGTATTAAGAGAATCAAACTGATGAACGAAGGAATTGCAGGAGGAGTATATTACTGAGATTTCTGTTGGTTTCTTGTCATAGTTTATATGGATGGTGAAAATGCTGCTGACGTGCCATCGGAAGCCTCCTTGGCTCATTTCATGTCGAAATAAGGTGCCAAGTTTTCCCTGTGCTTTGGCTACAACATGATCATGTGCAAGTGTATTTGAGTTTTTCAGTCAAATTCAATGAAAGTTCTGTGCGTTGTTAAATTGCAAATATTGGGTTTCTTCTATTCGTTTAGTATCATAATATATGTGGCCTAGAGTTCATATATTCATGAGATACTCAGCTAACTTGTGCATGCTCGAGAATTATCAGTGGTAATTATCCGACTCACAGATGTGCGTTCAAGACAAGTAACTTGACAACATGTTTCTGCTTAAATTCAGATTTCTCCATATTGTGCCATGTCGGCTCCACCAATGGTCACACATATATCATTGCAGTTGTGCCAGCTAACGAAATATCTTTATGGCTCCATTGAAAGGTTTTCCGACTCGAAATTGGAATCAGAATCAAATTTTAGAAAATCGAATCGATTCACCAATTTGGTTCAATTCAAATTGAATCATTTGTTTTGAGTGTTTCTACAAAAAAAAAAAAAATTCATATCAAAATTAATCAATAACGAAAAACACTACAATAAAGGAGACTGATGTAGTAGTTGTCAACAAACAACTGCGAAGTGTTTTCAACCATTAGATTTATTAAATTTAAAATTTATAAGATTTTTTCTAATTTTCAGTTACTTGTTGACAACTGCTACATCAATCTTTTTTCATCGATTAATAAAATAATAATAATAATCATGAGCGTCTTTATATTGATTCAAATGCCTAGCACCATATCCTCCAGAAACATTATCATCATCTCTTACATGGACATTGATGTCACTACGATCACTATTATCGTCGCAGTGGCTAGAACAATGGGCATGTTAAAGAATGAAGAAAAAAACCATCTTACGTAATATATCAAGTGAACCAATTGATTCGGCAAATAGACCGGCCGATTAGGGGATGAAGCAATTCATCTGATGATTATTGAACCGATCGATTCAAATCACCGATTCAAATCTCCGATTCAAATCTGATTTAGCTCAACATCATTCAACCGATTCAAATCTGATTTAGCTCAACACCGATTCAACCAACCAAAACTGGTCCGATTCACCCCTTAACAAACCATACTCGATTGTCCACTGACAAAATGGACTTTTTTTTCCCACCAGATATATGTCTCAGCTAGCTCGGGTCAAAAGGGCAAGAGATTGATTGGTATACATACTGTATACATACGAAGAGCACAACCTTGTCACGAGGTTAACCAAAAGCCAAGAGAACCGAAAACACACAGACGACAAACCATGAGAGTCTAAAAGCTCCTTGATAAGCCGAGGCCATCCATCATCAAATAACATTGAAGAGTACAAATTCCTGTCGAAACGATTACCAGGTAAAGGTGAACTGTGTCCGAAAGCAACCGAAACTGCTGTTCTCAGATAATATGTTCAATCAATCGAGCACAAGAAGAATGGCCAAAAGCCAGATAAACGATAGATTTGTGTGCACAAGAAGGCACACGAGCAGCAGCAAAGCACTTCATCAATCAGCCAGTTCTCAGTATGATGTGAACCCCGCTGTCCGTTTCCACAATGTCGCTTATCTCTCCAACTTTGAGCGCAAAGGTAGCTTCCTCGAATGGCTTCTGCATTTGTCCCCTGCCAAATGGCCCTGAAACAATTTTACCAAATGTTAGTACGCTACACTCATGAGGTTAAAGCAGATGAGCTTAAACAATTCAAAAGGAATTTTACGTCATCAACTCTAAATATCATGTATTTCAAATCATTAAAATACTATTTACTGAACATTGCAAACAGAAATATCAAACACAGACACTCAAGTGCTTCATTCAGTCAGTGGTATCTCTTTTCAGAATAAACCCAACGGCAACGGGCCAACACTCACTAGATTCAAAATCAGTATTTGAAGAGGACGACTTAATGTTTTCATGATACCCAGCAATATCAAGTGCGTTATCAGTCACCTTCCAACTACAATAGGTGGTAACATCTAACATTATATTGCTTCCATGAAAAGTTCAAATGATGTCACAAGAAGGTAAAAACAGATCAACTGAACACAGAGCAAATCACGCTGAGGAACAACATAGTTAACCAAGAGACGAGTCTCCTGCATTATGGGACTATAAAACAGCATTAAAACCAAAGTAGAAGTCTCCAGCACCAAACACAGTTTACAGCAGCCGGAAAGGACACTTGTCCAAAAATTCATGATCTGTGCTGAGTTTGGACAGACAAAAAATGATTCTATGATTGCCTCATATAAGCACACAAAAGATCCTCATTCAAGGAGACAACAAAACCTTTCACTCCTAATCCAAGTGAAGACAATGTCACCATTTCGGCTATACAATTTCTCTGGCAGCCAGGAACTTATACACCTTATGTCTAAATCAGTGCATAGATCATAATACCATATTATTCATCCACCTATAAATTTCCTCAGCATCAACCACATCATAATAGTACCATAATATTCTATGTTTGCGACTTCGAACAACTATTGCCACCTCTTCTTTTATCTTTATTATCGCGATCTAGAATTAAAAAAACATCCTCGTAGATATCACACACGAGGCATCATCAACTCAAACAAGGTTCAAAACTCCCAAATCCTTCAACATATGAGCGTACTACAAACGCCTGCATCCCATAGACTCTCCTCAAATTCCCTCAAACCAACAACCGACTCTCATGCATCTCTCCCCACACAAGAACACCTACAATACTCACAATCCAAATCACCAAACAGAATCCCTCACACACATAAGCATCACACCTCAAATCCACAACAAAATCCTCCTCACATTCAATTTCACATCTACGCTTCCCCCACACCAACTCCAATAGCAAATCCCCAAAACCCACACCACAACCCTCACAGATCCAACCAAATCACAATCAAACAATCAATCAATCAAAACCAACACAATCAGTATAATCCCTCACCGAGATCACCGCCGCGTTTCGCAGATGAGCAATCACTCTCCCTCCCGGCAACCTCCCCGAACCTCGCCTTCCCAGTCACAATATCCTCCCTGATTGATCTCAACCGCTCGATCGCGGCCTCCTTGGTGGTGGCGGATATGATCCGACCGTCGGGATCCTTCCATGAGGCCTTCCGCCTCGATCCTTGGTGCTTTATCAGTATGTGCGATGCCTTCACTTGATCCTCTTTCGACGCCATTTTCGATCTCTTCTTTGAAGAAGTGGAAGATTTCGATGGGGATTTTCTCTTTCTATCGGATGACGACGTCGTTTTGGGGTTCTCTATTTTCGAGGATTGTGTGGATTTCTCGTTTTCTCGTGTGTGTTTGTTGAGAGGATTTTTTGCGAGTGAAATGTTATTGAGGCTAGTGATTTTGACACCAGTGGCGGAGTTGATGGACTCAGCTGAGCTGGGCTGGGCTGAAATATGATGTGCTGGGCTGGGCTTTAATTTTAATTTTGAGCTGGTCCAGGAAAAGAATACTGCATCCACGTAATCTTATTAAATGGAAAAAATTTATATTGAATAAAATATACGTAGTCTTATCTTTAGTGTATCTAATTCCAATCTTAGTTCATAAATAATCACGTAATGGTTTTACAATTGACTGAAAGATGCTTATTCGAACGGGAAAGATGCTTTAGTATCTTTGATCGGAGACGCTTTCTAAATAAATGAAAGTTACAATTGTCTACGGAACAGTTTTAACACGTAACCCTTTTGAGACGAAAAGAGTATCACGCATAACACATGAAGACCTCAAGACACATGTCGAACAAACTCTCCACTAGAATCAAACATATTACGAGACCTGGTGTTGAGTTGATGTGAAATGTACCGAAAACACATTAATTATGAGACATGGAGTATAATTAGCAAGTTAAAACAGATGTTGGTGATGGAGTCATTTATAGCAAGGAAGGAGACAAGATGTTCCTTTCTAGTTGGGCTGAGAATGTAACCCTTGTCCTGCCTCAAATACAGGTATGTGTTGAGAACCAGTTTATGAACGATTGCACGAGATTGTATGAAAATGACTGTTGTTAATATATCTCTCTCTCTGTTGCAGTAACGAGAGAAAACAATTGTCGCAGATATAATGTCACTGCCTCACATACGCATAATGATTCATGAAATGACATATTATATCATTTGCACCAATTTCTTTGCCACAAGAGCATAAAATAGTGAAACAGGACTGGAAATAATCAAGTGTAACGCCTTAACACTTAGTAAATAAGTCTCCCATATGTCTATCCCAAAAATATGAACCTAAAACTTCCATCGAATCCCGCTAACATGTCCACAATCAAGAAGATCCATCCGACTGGCACAACATAATGGAAAAGATAATTCTAAAGCGGCTCGTCATCATCATAATCTTTTATCTTGCTCGGCACCTCAACCGCTATGTAACAGTTCGCCTCCAAGAAACAACGTACCTACGTCCTAACCTATATATCGATTAAACGCCAACTATCTCTCGAAAAGCGACTTCTTCGCAGGGAATAGTGATCCCCATTTCGTGCTTGAACCCGTACTCTTCTTCGGCCTGATGCAAAAGGGTCAGAAACTCGGGGTGACCCAAGTACGATATTGGCAGGATGAATCGACTTCTGTTTTCTCCGACATAGACCACAAAGTGTCCCTTAGGGACATCTTCGGGCAATCCGGTCTCTTCAGTCCTTTTCCCGAAACTCGAGCATCTCCTTACGATCTGCTTGAACGTCGCGGCTTGAGCTAGTTTGTTTGATCTCTTAAGAGCCATTTGAGCAAACTATATTGTAATTAAAATGCAAGGAAGAAAGATGAGAAATGTTGAGTTTACAAGAGATTGATATGATGGATGTTTTTTCAGCTAGTTACGAGTATTTATATGAAGAATATTGAAGGGGAGGATTTGGAAATGTGGTTTGTGTTGTTATCTTTGCCTACTTGATTATCTAATTATGTACATATGTGAGTACATGCGAAGGACTTCTATAGATACCTAGTTATTGGTCCTCGAGGAATATAAACCATACCATTTGCTTCGAAAAAACACTACAAGTTTAGATCTTCAAGCAACATTTCAAGCTAATACTCGAACCCTTGTTTACACCATTTAGGTTTACTAACACCTTTTATCCTAAAACCAACTCGAGTTTAACGTCTCGTCTTGTGTAGACCTTTCATGTGTTATCAACTGATGCCTCATCGATACAATCGTGTTTGGAACTCTGTTTTATATCTTGAAAATGTAAGATATATAAAGAATGAGATGCACGTAATTTTACCATGTTTGCAATACAATAAAAAGAATATTTATTGATATCCTCAGAATATATCGAAGGAGAAAAGTTGGTTACGACTGGACCAACCTGTCCTAGCATATATAATACAGAACCGAAATCGAATACAGATTGTGCATAAAACAAACGTGGAATGAAGATAAAATTCTTGAAGCTGGAGAGGGGATCACAGATTTGAAAAACCCCACAATTTTCATCAGAAACCTGTCATATTCAATTAGAAACATACAATAGAAACCATGATGTCTATGAAAACGATTTATGAGTTGATTAGACCTACAAATCAAGTAGTTAAGCTGGTAGTATTATTGTCGATTTGGTTCCCATCATGCTGCAAACAAGAGCATAAACTGGTGCTTCTGGTCCATATCTCATAGGTCTGGTCACAATTCCATTTTGTTTAGTACAAATGTAAAGTTGATTGGAATTTGTCCGCCTAATGTTCCATGAATGTAACTTCCTTAAATTCCGATACAGATACTTAACCATCCAGTATCAAAGATTTTCCACTGCATCAGGACATGTCGTGAGTAGGGCGGAGGACAGGAACGGAATGTACAGTCTTGTCTCTATCGCAAACAAAATAAAACTGTGGAATTTTCTTCACTATTTGACTATAAATGGAACGAAATGATCTTTTTTTTTTTTTTCGGTTGAAAAGAGATGTCTTGAGCAATCGGAGAAGCACTTTGATAAACAGATTTGATCTTGACTGATTCAATTAAGGTATTAGTGTTTGTTCTATTAGACAAAAAAGATCGCATTTTTTTTTCCTGGAATCACATAGAAAACGAGTTGTAAACTGATACAGCATACCATACGACACAATTATTGAGCGTGAGTAAGGGTCTCCTCGAGACAGACCCAGGGCTCCCTGCTCGCCAAACACCAGGATCACGTCAGAGCTCGACACCGGCCTTCAATGGTATGTTACCAAGTAAGCGCGAGTCCACCCATGTGCCGTGGCCTAGAAAGGAGTACAGTTAGTTCTATAGAGAATAAATCGAACATAAATGTTGAATAGCACAACACCATAGCTTCAAAGCAAATATAAACGACGTCCCTGTTCATGTTCGGCTAGTTCAGGAGGCTACCGAGCCAGATGGACCATAGTACATGAGTTTCTATAACTCGAAAATGGAAACAATATCAAGTGATTCAGGATGAGCTGGTGCATAAGACAAGATTCAGGATCACGACAGTCTTATAGCACGGAGCAAGTCCTCTTCATTAGGTTCGACTTCAAACTTGTCTTTACCTAAGAACCGATGTAGAGAGGAAATAGTGTCGGAAACCAATGAGAAAAACTTGCGGTCTGCAACTTGTCGAATACTGAATTTCCATCGTTTTCAAGTAAACATGCAACAATATGAGTTAGCTCACAGGATGGCTCACGTTCGGCACCAAAGCGGGACTGTTGACCATTCAGGAGTAGTGATGCCCCTGGTAGCTGTATCAAGATAAGAACTGTGAAGATCACTGTTGACCATTCAGGAGTAGTGATGCCCCTGGTAGCTGTATCAAGATAAGAACTGTGAAGATCAAGATTAGTTTCTCTATGCTCCCATATGGCTTTCAGGATTCGAATCCAGATCATATTGTTTTATGAGCTCCTGAAAATTAATTGATCGGATCCACAAACCCAAGGACATTCACTAGAGTGAAACACGGCGCATCTCAGTTCATGAATATGAAAAACAGTAGTATATATCTAGCTAATTCTAATTCCTATCTGGCGGGTAATGGCTGAAAAAGGAGCAGCAGATGAGCGTAGGCTGGGAAACAGGACAATTCATTTCATATAATCCGAAACTCAAGCCGAGTATCTAACAGCTTTCTTCTATGATTTATAGATCAAAAGCACGAGTTATGACGAAGTGGGCATATCAGGAGAAAGCATATGGACATCATACAATGACTTTCTAAACTTCAGGAGTAGTAAAGGAACAATCAGACATTCCACAGGGGACGAAAAAAGAGAGAACACGAAACTGAAGCAAGGTTTTAAGTGAACAAGTGACGATCTTGAAGAAAATTTTCTAATTCTGGAAGGGAAACTTCCCCTTTTGGATATGAAAATTTTTCATAACAAATGGAAAAAAGTGGGTTTCCGAGCTTGTTGAACTAATCCTGTTTTCCGAGCTGGTAACTGAAAACATACGACTCCTAGCTGCTATTGTAAAAAAGAAAGAGAGTTTCTCAAGTAAAACACAGTTCATCCTCTGGTTCAGCCTGAGCAGTTAACTAACAAGATCGACATGAAAACTTGACGTTATCAGGTGCACGAACTACGAAATTCTACCAAAATAATTGCTATGGGACAGAAACAAAAGAGAATAAATTGAACTTCCTTGCAACAACATATGAATGTTACCAAAATGTGCGGTCGATTTGTCCAGGCAGGCTTGACATTTGCACAGGTTCTGGCAAAATTAGATACTGCAAAGGACAAGAAACATCATGAGACATTACGATTTGCGTACTGCAATGCTATCTTACACAACATTCTCAAGCACTGTCTCTTTGGACCAGTCTACTAATCAACAAATAATGACCTTGAAACTTGAAACTCACCCCACGGAAATAGCAATCAAGCGTGTTACACTCGACAAGGAGAGCACTGCAATAGACTCCTTGCTAATCACAGAATATAGTCAGTTCATGAATATCACAGGAATAACAACATTTAATCATACATAGAACACATTTTGATTTCAATAAGTAGATTGATTCCCGGCTGGACTTCAAGCCTAAGACAGAAGTTCCATTATGTAGTTTCCCTACAAAACACAGATAGCATTTACGTTCAGAAACCAGTGGCAGGATGCAGAGCTTGAGGCAACCCTTCCATGACACTAAGTTGTCGTCTGAGCTTCACGATATGATCTTGTACCTATATGTTACAAATTTGGCAACACTCAGTAAAACTGCAATTTCCATAGAGGAGTTGCAAGAGGCAGCCGAAATCGAAGATGATTCAGACACATACTTCCTTATGAAATATTTTTCTAGAATAGATAACTAGCCTAAGAACGCACATGTAACTCTGCTGATGTTCAAGTTAAATGCGAAACATAGCCTTTGTATGCGGGCATATTTTGATAAATGACAGACAACACAGAAATGAGCTGCTCTTTGCAAGAAGATAAATGAGAATGACAGACCAGTCATGTTAAGACTGACCTGCTGATGAGCTGCAGCAAGTTTGGAGAGCTCATCTGCCTCGGAGAAATGCTTGAACCACTGACTCGACACATGATCCTTAGTGCCACCTCTTCTTCTCTCCGCACCATCTTCAACTAGTACTGTCACACACACAACATTCACATATCACTCTTAAACGGATCTCCATGACAAATCCCAGTAGAAGCAAAACGAACTAAATATCTTCGTACCTGGTGGCAACTGAAAGCTCGCAGGTAGTCGGGGCACCACAACAGCATGATGGCTCCTTACACAAGCAAAGAAAGCTTCCATGGGATCCGGGAACACGATCTCATCATACGACTCCACAACAACAGGCCTTTAGTCGACTGCGGACCAGACTCCTCATCAGGATACAGCTTCAAATGATGATACCTACATTTCCACCACCAGAACCACCACTCAGTTCCTCCGCCCCACACTCCCAAACCAACAACACAAAACACGAAACCAGAGCGTGATTGCGATCTCAAACATCCTCAAACTGCTTAAAATAGAGCGTGATTGCGATCTCAAACTCCCCCCACCCACACTCCGTCAGCTCAAACGGAGAACACTCCACAACCCTCACAAGGTTATTAAAACTCGGGTGCAACTGGAACACAGCCTTCTTGACCACAACACCCAGATCCTCATTTGTCGCCCCTCGCACATACACTGTCCACCTATGTGACTGCGACCTAAAACAAACCCAAATTCCACCACATTGTCAGTCACACATTTCGTCGAACACCTTCCATGCATCATCAGAACAGCCAAACAACAATTCCCCAACTACCCAATTGAGAAAAGATTGTAACTTACTCGCTGGCTTTTCGTCCGAGCCAAAAGGCTAGGGTGCCGTACACGATTGGGACGCAGATTTCGGCGTCTTGGATTCTCCTAGCAGAGACCTAATGGGGTTTGAGTGAGTAGAAATGAGAAGTGAAAAAGGGTTTGAGATGAGAGTGAGTACCTTTTGTCGGCGTCGTCGACTGGGGCTTTGATTTTGATGCGCGGCACCGGCGGCGGCGTGTCAAAGCTGTGTTGAAAGTAAGGGGCAATTGGTATTAGTGATTCAAAGGAAGATTTTGTTTTTTTTTTTTTTTTGAGTGTGTCATCCCTTTAAAAAATAAAAATCAAAAACAAATTATTTTATTTCATTAATAAAAAATAAAAATTAAAATAATGTCAAATAGTCCCTCAACTTTCACTTTATTGTCCAATTTAATTTTATCGTATTGTTTTTTTATTTTCAAACATAAGATACACTGTTTATTAATGTCTTCGGAATCGCTTCATGACATCCTAGACCATATGATTTAAAGGAAAAATTACTTATCAACAAGTCAATCTTTCATGACTGTTGAAGACATGCTTGGTATCAGTTCTATTTTTATTTTTCTATTATTGTTTCATTATAATAAATACAAATTATTTATTTCTGATTCTTGTTTTTGAAACAGATACAACGAGAATATTAGTAACATAGTCTTGCAACTTTATATACTCCCTATGTCTAATAATTTTTGCAATGTTAATGTGTTTTTTATTATTTGTGTGTATGAATACGGAATCTCGTTTTCATGTAAAATAACGACTAATAGTAGGGATGGAATCAGAATTTGAGCATTGAGGGGCCAATGAGTATAATATACGCTAATTGTTTGTTAAAATAAATAAAAGTAAAAATAAAAAATAGAATAGTGTTATCAAAAAAACAAATAAATAATACAACAGAAATTTTTTAAATCATTCGCATGAGAATATTAGAATATATTGTATAATAATTGTAATTTTCTTAATAAAACTGATGTTATTTCTGGTTAAATGTGGCAAGATGTAAACTTTCTATAGTAAATATGGAAAGTTTCGATCAAATAATTATTATATTTATATATACTTGTAAAGTTGTAATTTCTCTGTCTCGGAAAGGATACAATAATTTGACGTGCCATGTGTGTCGATATAAAATTCAACACGCATATAACGAAGATCAAACGTAATTTTTTGTAAATTTATCGTGAAACATCAATGATTGTATAAGTTATATACTTCAATCTAATACATATTGCAGGACGATCAGACGTGATTTGATATGAAAAAAAATTTATATTTATGTGTATAAAATAATATATATATATATATTGCATCTTTTGTGGGACAAAAAGAACACTAATTGAGACTACAAAATATAAGTGTCTTTGTATTTTGCTTATCTTGTATTGGACATGAATTTTGTGGAAATGAAAGCATTAACAGATTGTTGGGAACAAAAAAACAAATACTGAAATTTCAAAAAGAAAAAAAAGAAAAAAAAAACATATACTGAAGTAATCAAGTAATGAGTATACACAAAATGACGAAAACATACGTAAATAAGGAGTAGAAGAGGAGGGGAAAAAGGAAAAAATAATAAAAACAAAGACAAACAACTCTGAAGGACATATCAGCATAGTTATTAAAATCGAATCAATCCGATCGATTCAATCGTGATTCGATGACTTGGTTCAGCCAGTCCAAACATAAATAATCGATCCTGATTGATCCGATGAAAATTGATCAAATCCGAATAAAAACCCGTGTGGTTGAATCGAATAAAAAAAATTCTTAAAAATATATTCTAAAAAATAAAATAATATATATATAAGTTTTATTTTTATTTATATAAGACTTATAAATATATACTTTGATCAAAAATAATATGTTAATATTAATATAAATAAATAATAATATCAAAATGATTGAATCGACTGTTCAATCGAATGAAATAGTAACCCATTGATCCAAATTCTCCACCAAATCATTGTCCAATTCTGATAACGGATAACTATGCATACAAGAGGAAAATGCCGACCAGCATAGAAGAGAGTTTGTCTATGCAAATAATAATTTATCCTCCCTTCATCTCAAATAAAATACAACAATTGATCTTGTAGAAAAAAGTGCTTTTTTGTTTTTGTGTTATTGAGTGTTTTGATAATCATGTAAAGTTTCTCGATTAAACGGATTCTGATGAGATGATCTTTGGCGGGTAGTTGTGGTTATTCTTGTGAGATATGGGAAATGCGATTGGGTATGAATGGAGTTGTTGGATTCCGGGTATGATCCAATTTGAGGCGGTTGTCTGTTGTTGTTTAGGGTTATGTAAATGCCAAGCGAATTCTAGCATGAAATCGTCGAACCAGGATTCGAAGTTCGTAGACTGTTAATTTGTTCCTTGAGCAGAGATTGCATCAAGATTTCTTGTATGTATACAGATTCCGAACAAGTTTTGCTTTAAGTTACACGGGTTTATGTCTGTTGGAGTGTCAATTCTTTACCTGCTTACAAGGAGGAAGTGGATCGCCGCATAATCCAGGGTTGCCCTGAAAACTGGAAGCGGGAAAGGAAGTATTGTGTT
>JAOVYX010016422.1:0-24738 GCA_035668315.1 Drosera spatulata | reverse complement strand
TGATTAATGGAGTAGTTGTGTTTCGTTTACTGTTTCGGAAAGCGGATTACACTGCTTCAATCTGAATGCTTAGGGTATTGTACTGTTGAAGGACAAAATGTGTGACAATCTCAGAAATAAGGATATGCAAATGTAAATCGATTCATTTTACTGGCGTGCTTGCGTGGCGGTTGGAATACAAGATTTTCGACAGGTCTATTGCGTCATACTATCTATTATGTCCAGGGCTTGTGTGGCCTTTCCCGAATTGCACGTTTCCAGTTATTTTTAGTGGATCCTCATGGTGCTCGTATTAGTTTGCGTTTGGTGTCTTGTTCCACCCATTCTTCATAGTTACTATTGTTGATTGATTCTTGTGTTGTTTTTTGTGCAGGACAACCTGACAATGGACTTTGAAGAGAGGTCTTTCCATGGGAAGCCGCAAAGCAGTTTCCACAAGGCTGTCAATATCCCTGATATCGTTGTTTTTCCTAGGTCGGGGTTCTTTCATTCTTGAGAACCTATAATCTAATTCTTGGCTTATGTTCATGGTCCATTTAATTAGCGCTAGTTAAAAATTGAAGGCCACATGCAAGGCTAGAATTTATGCAACTCATCTGTTATTATTGTGAGTTTCTATGCCATATTAGAACGTTTGGTCTTGTTCTTCCATGCAGATCCGAGGAAGAAGTTTCTTTGATAGTCAAGTCTTGTAACAAGCATAAGGTTTGTACTATGTGTGAATGCTAGAAGCATGCTCTAGAAATATGTTTTTTTTTTTTTTTTTACTCATGGAGTTTGACTCAGAATCAATTATAATGTATCTATTGTAATGCTTGGTCTTGGGAGCCCCAGACATGATAACTGTGGAATCTCAATGCAATAGTTGGTATTTTTAAATTATTTCCTTGTGGTTCTAGCAAGTCTAGTTCAAAAAAGAGATATTTTTCATGTGAAAATTGGTGATTATGAATAACACAGTGCAGACAAATTTATTTTAAAGTGCAACGTTATTGCTTCTCCTGTCCCTTGTTCTTCTATGATCATTTGGCTTATTTTGAACTGAAAATTTCCAGTGTTTGAGCAGATCCCCGTTGTACCTTATGGTGGAGCAACTTCAATTGAAGGTCACACTTTAGCTCCTCATGGAGGTGTTTGCATTGACATGTCCCAAATGAAAGTAAGAACCATGTAAATTTTTATCTTCTTTTGGATTTATTTTTTAATATTTTGCAAACTTTGAATGACTGCCAGTTTGTATGTTGGAAGCATTTCCGTCATTTCTTACTCTTGCCTGGGTTTTAGTTAAAGAAGATAGCCTTTATGACAATAGAATCAGCACAGTTGTCTTTTAAAGTTCGAATGTAAGGTTTTTTTTTTTCAATTTGAAGGCTCAATACCATTGGAAGAGAAGCATGACTTTGATCCTGTGTGCATATCCAAAGTAAAACAATGATGGTGCATGATGAATAGGGAGGTATATCGATGTTTTTATTCTGACATGAAATGGTCTACTTGTCAGCTTCTTAAGTTGCTTAGAACTTTGATGTGGATCAATTTTCAAATGTTTCCATCACTGAACACTATAGGGAGTAATACATAGTATGTATATCTATTCTTATTCTGATCTTGTCTAAGTGTAGGTAGAGAATCTTAGCCGATATTCAAATTAGGGTGTTTGGTATCTGGGCATGACTGGTGGTTTTTATGGTAGACTATATTGTAGTTTGATCTTTGATGTACATGGTGATGGTGCTTTTCCTCGATTCGCTTTCTTGACTAGTAAAATCTTATCAAATTCAGGGGATCAAAGCATTACATATTGAGGACATGGATGTTGTTGTGGAGCCTGGAATCGGATGGATGGAATTGAATGAGTACTTGGAACCATACGGACTATTCTTTCCCCTTGATCCTGGTCAGTCGAATGTTCTTGGTTTTATTAATTTATGTGTATTTCTTAATTGTTTTTTTTTTTTTTTTTTTTTGGTAAAAATGATATTATTTTCCCTGAGAAGCACTCTTTCTTTTTCTTTTTCCTTCTGTGTTTTTCATGAAGTGCAGTAAAGTGCAAATTATCTACTATTGTTGTGTTAGATGTCTAGAGAATAGCAGGAAATTGAGTGATTTTATTGTTCATGGAGCAAAGACATAACGAGAGTTGCATCTCAAGTGCTTCATTCTTCTGTAAGTGCTTGTTATCTTCTTTCTTGCCAGGTCCTGGGGCAACAATCGGTGGTATGTGTGCGACTCGTTGCTCTGGTTCATTAGCAGTAAGGTACTTGTTTGCCAAATGTCATCCTTCATTTATTAGAAGCTTTTCCCCCATTTGCAAGGGTTCTGTTTCGATGGATAAATACACGTATTTATGTTCTTCCTTTATATTCACCAAAGTCGATAATTGACTTGATTTTGGTTTTGGTATCTAGGTACGGAACTATGAGGGATAATGTCATTAATCTCAAGGTTATTTACCTTCATTCTTCCCGAATCAATGTTTATAGTTACTATTTTCACACCACATTATGTTGCAGGCTGTCCTAGCCAATGGAGACATTGTCAAGACCGGATCTCGTGCCCGGAAAAGTGCTGCTGGGTTTGTTCTGTACTCTTTGATCTGGCTTCTTATCCTTTTAAATTTCTTTTTTATTCGGAGGCTCTAGGAAGTGATATCATGTATGTACTATGTCACACACCTTGCCCAGAAAAGTGCTGCTGGGAATATCATGAAGTGTTGGCATTTGCAACATGTTGGCATAGCCTGGGGATAGTGACCTACCTATTCCAAACTCCAACTCAAGAGCTTGAGGAGTTTGGAGTTCAGATTGAGCTTAGCTTGATCTACTATTACCATAAGATTTTTTTTTTCCTTTTGTTGATAACAGTCAACCAAATTCTCGATGTACTGAGTCACCATTAACTAGGCTACTGCTTTGGCAGGCTTATTGATGCACTTACGCTTTGTTACTGTAGATATGATCTTACTCGACTGCTAATTGGAAGTGAAGGAACCCTGGGTTTAATCACAGAAGTCACTCTGCGGCTTCAGAAAATTCCTCAATATTCAGTGGTAGAGTGTTGTTTCTTGTGTGATGCATCAGAGCATTCTTGCAGACTGTAAAAAGTCAGTTTGTATCTGGTCATGGTTTGCTTCCATCTGACCTATATTTCATGTTTAAAATACAATCATAGTTCCTATTCAGCTTTGAAACCAAGGATCCCTAGGCTTAGACTCGAATGTTTGCTGTGGAGTGATTGTAAAAAAAAAAAAAAAAGGGGGGGGGGGGACAAAAAGAAAAAAAAGAAAAGAAAACAGGGGGAAAAAGAAGGACAGAAAGAAAGTTTTAGCCTGAGAAGTTTGTGGCTATAAAGCTTCTATAATTCTTTGTTCGAGAATACCTATTCCAGTTTCTGCATGTAGGATGAAAATCGGCTTCAGTACCATTGTTCAAAAGTTTACTTGAATTTGTAAAATATGTGCTATGGACAAATAAACGATGTCTCTACTGCATTACTTAATTTGCATCTTCTTGCAGGTTGCCATGTGTAACTTTCCTTCCGTCAAGGATGCTGCAGATGTCGCCATTGCCACTATGCTTTCCGGAATACAGGTGGAATACAAGCATCTTGTATTTTACGCTCTCTTTGTTTTGTTAATTTAAAAAAATGCTATGCTTCTTGAACATGGAATGAGTTAGATTTTCTAATAGAAGTATGAAGCATTGTCCCCAGAGGGTAGTTCTTTGGTTATGTTCCAGGAATCGTTTCTCCTTGGTGCTACTTTCACATCAGATCTGTTGAGGTTGAGAGGCAAAATTTTTCTACCAAAATGCTTTTTTGGGAGACACGTCTTCATGTCATTGAAATTGTACCAGCTGATTTGTGTGTTGGTATGCTTTTATTTACTTTCTTTACTCCCTGTGACATTGTTGAGAACCCTTTTTTGTTTGTACACCAGGTATCTAGAGTAGAGCTACTGGATGAAGTTCAGGTTAGAGCAATCAATATTGCTAATGGGAAAACTTTACCCGAAGTTCCAACCCTATTGTTCGAGTTTATAGGAACAGGCGAGTGTCCTCTTTGTAGTTTGTTTAATAATTGTTGAACCGGTGAACTAAATAGAAAGTTCGACCATTCAACTGGTGAACTGAATAGAGTTGGATTGCTCCTCTTTCAAACCATTATGTAGTGAATGTGAACTCTAATTTCTTTTTGACACCAATGTAATTGAGAAATATCTTCAATCATTGGTATTAGCTAGAACTTCGTGTTTAGATAGTGTTCTTTATAGAAGATTCAAGATCTAGAGTTCGTAGAAATCAGCCATGAGAAATATAGATATACCGTGCAAAGATAATATGATTATTCCTTGAATTATTTTGATGATAGTATGATTATTCCTTGTGCAAGTATTTGTTGATAATATACGCCTGCTTTCCTATTTGACAGCAGCATGATAGTTTCTAACTTCTTGCAGAAGCATATTCTCGTGAGCAGACAGTGTTAGTTCAGAATATTGTTGCTGATCATAATGGGTCTGATTTTGTCTTTGAGGAAGAGCCTGAAGCTAAAAAGGAGCTCTGGAAGGTATTTGGTTTTTGGCTATCCTTTTTTGGCTTCCTCTTGCCCCCTCTAGTAAAAATAATGGTTACTAGGTCTGTTTGCTCGGTTGTGTGTTTCACTTCTGGTACTGTTCAGACATCACAGGATCCTCATGATCTAATAGTGAGGCCTTTTGCTATCTCCTGGATTGAGTCCAGAATCAATTATATTTTTTGTCACCTCTACATGGCAAATTATTTAAACCATAGTTGGAGATGGTAGTGGTTTACAAAAAAGTTCATTTGCAAATTTAGTGAAATTGCTGAAGTACTTAAAATTGTGAAATCAATGCTGTGTTGTCTGCAATTGGAATAGTTGTCCCAAGCTAGTGATATATATTTTTCACTTGTTAGTTGTAACAGCTTTCTTAGAGTGAGTGTTGGTGGTCTGTTAACATGTTGCCCATTCTTTTGTTTTTGTCCCTGTGGTATTGTAGTCAAAGCACCAACTGTGTATTTACTTTTGTTTTAGATAAGGAAGGAGGCATTATGGGCTTGCTTCGCAATGGCTGCTGGTTATGAACCAATGATCACGGTTAGTTTTCAAGTTTGTCATTCATTATTCAAGCGTAGAACTGGGTAGAAAAAAAACTGTTCTCCTTGCTAATTAGTGTTCCCTTTTGTTTGCCCCCAACAAAAACAAGAACAAGCTAAATTAATCCTTTTTCTTCATCGGTAGTATGCTGATAAATATGGAGTTGATTTTAGTTTAAGTGGGTTGCATTGCAGCTTACCTCACCGTGCCAACATTGCAGCTTACCACATAATGCCATTGGCGAAATCCAAAAGATTTTTGTTGTCTCTTCCTCATTCCTTTCACTTGAACCAAAGCGTTCCAATCTTCATCCCTTTCACACTGTAACACCCCTAGCCTATCTTCTGAAGTACAAAGGCGAAAGATACATCCTTTTTTTCATTTATGTATTTCCTGTTGATGTTTTATTGTCGCCTGGCGTCCATCGTTTTGAAAATTAATTTAGTTGGATTGTTTCCCTCTCCTAATCTTCAGAGGAAAAATTCAAATCATTCCCCATTATCCTCAGCTTTAACCTTTAGTATAACGTATTTGCCAAGTGCATCAACCTTAAACTGTAGCTTTAGCCCCAACTGTTTCTTATTGTCACTTGGAAGTTGTGTTGACTTTATTTTCTTCCTTCAGGATGTCTGTGTTCCTCTATCACGCCTTGCAGAGCTAATATCAAGGTCCAAAGCAGAGTTGGATGGATCTCCATTGGTCTGGTATGATCATTAGACCAATTGAAACAATTTCAGGCCATATTCCTTTTGTTTTGAATAGCTTGACTTGACAACGCATGCTTCACCTACTCAGTGCCCGCAGTTGTGGAATTCCATGCTGAACTTTTATCATAATTTGTAATAATCCTGGATTGAAATATGCCATTGTTACAGCACAGTTATCGCTCATGCTGGTGACGGGAACTTCCACACTGTAATCTTGTTTGATCCTAGCAACGAAGATCATAGGCAGGAAGCTGAGAGGCTGAGTAAGTTTATGGTCCTAGCTGCATTGTCTATGGGAGGTATCTTTTCGTCATCCTTTCCTTTTCATTTGTTTTCGTTCGCCTAAAAACCATGCTCGCTTAGCTCCACTTGAGCAGGATTACATGATAACATACATAAACTCGTCTCTGTTTTCATTGTCAAAATGAACAGGTACATGTACTGGTGAACATGGAGTTGGCACCGGGAAGATGAAGGTGAATGTGATCACTATTACTTGATTCCTGTCGCTATGTATTCTCAGTGTTGCTCCATTGAAGTCAATCTCTGATTCGATGCTCGATTTTGTCAGTACTTGGAAGAAGAACTCGGATTGGAGGCTCTTAAGACAATGAAAAAGATAAAAGAAGCTCTAGACCCCAATAACATCATGAACCCAGGGAAGATCATACCACCTCATGTGTGCCTATAGGAGAATGAAGATACTCTCTCCAGTTATTATCTGCCACTAATCTATTGTACAAACTTTACTGAGACAACATCAATATAAGAGGGTGACAATGGCGATAATGTACGATGATCTTTTTAGGCTAGCAAATGCAGTCAAGTAATCTCATCTCGTTTGGTTTATTCCTGGGTTGAAACTGAAACGTAGACGTGTGCGCTTCATCAGAGGAAGCAGCACGTTTGTGTGTGTACCCATATGACTTAATGAAGTTTTTTAACAGATAGTGTGACATGTGTAAATGCTACCATTATTCAAGCAGTAAATTTTTTGAGTTACAAGGGAACTTAATTATCTCGCATCAACGCTATTCGGCATCAACGCTATTCGGCACTTGAACCGGAACCAAAATCTATTACCTTGATCCAACTCCAAATTCAGTCAAAGAGAAACGGCTTTCCATTTAGCAATGTTACATCAAAGCAAACACTGCAAACCTCATATCCAGAAACAAGATCAAGGCCGGTTCCTAGTCGCTCTTTAACAAAGAACACTTGCAAGATCGTGGATTAAGTTTCACTACCGCTTCCCCAACTACTTCCATTTTCTTTAAGACACAAGAGATACTCGATGCAATGCTGTTCTTAGTTCACTCCCAACCTCCTAATCTGTTCTCAGGATCATAGTTTGTGAAGAGTCTGAACTCATTTCCCAGCTTGCTAGAGTGCTCTGGCCGAAAACCACAAAGGCGAAGTCCCAAGAGCTTAGCTGCTTTTTCACTTAGCACATCCCCTGTGTTGTAATCACAGAAAAGAGTTCAGGAATCTGCAATGCAATACCTATGAGCAGCTGAAAATACATGAGAAGGGAGAGCAAGCAATACCAGTGAGAAGGAGAACGTAAACCTTTTCACAGTTGCCAAGGAATTCTATCGTCTGAGCAACTTTCTCCAAGCATTCACCACTCTACCAAAATAAACATCGAAAAACTAGTTTCACTAAATGCAAACTAAGAGAAGACATTTCTGAAATATAGAAATTGAGCGATTGCTAGTACCAGATAAGGAGGATCTGCAACCACAACTTGATAAGCATGTTGCAGTCCTTGTGGCTACTCTATTGGTTGGTTGTAATCATAGAACATGAAATCATCTCCGTATTGCTCAAACCATCTGTCATATTCCAAAAGTCGTGCGGAGACATAGGGATCCAAGTTCTATAATCAAAACAATTAACTATGGAGATTGAGTAATGAGTACGGCAACACAGCATTTGTTGTAATAACAACGCAGGCATCTCGAGTTAAATGACAAGATACAGAGGAATCACTGATGTTCAACCAACATGGAGCAACCAAGAACTTCCCACAGAAGGGGAACACAGAATTCTTCTCCGCTACTATCTCATAATTCATGGCGAAACATTACTTATGAATATTTAAAGATGCATATAGATGAAGGTGCTGACAGCAGCAGGCAGTAAGCATATTCAACACAATATTTGCTAAAACACTAGTTGGAAGATATGCGGAACTGTATCACATATGCTCACAATCTGGTGTTTTTTTATACCGCATACATAGCCACCACCATGCAGCATTATGTGTCGTAGTTCAGACACATGCTAGAACCATTATAGTACAATGATTGCTCAACTTGAATTATAGTTCATCACACCATAGCTTCTCGTTAATCCAGTGAAACCAAAACGATCGATATAAACATCAACAACTCCGAATTGAATTTCCTTTTTTTTTTTTTTTTACCAAACCCTATCAGTCCAACCACATACAATCGGAGTACAATAAAAAAAACCAATCATCGGAGTACAATCGGCGACAACAAACCAAAGCCAATTCACACACACCAAATTCAGCAATCTAGCATTGAGCACAGTCCATCATAAACACAATTCAATCATCACAACACTGAACCAAAACCCTAGCATCCAAACAAACAACCAAAAATCAAACACCACACCAAATCACAATCCTCAACAAAACAAATCACCACAACCATTTCTACTACCTTCAAATAAGCAAACAGCGTCGGACACGAGGCACACGCGACAGATCCCCTCCCACTCTCCACCGAATCCAACAAATACAACACCTCTTTCGCCACGATCCCGGCTGTCTCCGGCGAGTACCAGAACTGACTCATCCTCCAATCCTCCTTCACCAACGACACCGCCACGTCATCGTCAGTCCCCGATGAGCCCGTCGTGGTGGTGGCGAGAAGGTTTTGTTCGTGGAGGAATTGTTTTAGGGCTTCGAGTGCGTAGGGACTGAGGGTCGGAGGTGAGTCAGAGTCGTTGGCGTCGGAATCAGCATAGTAGCCGCGATCCGGCGGCGGCGGAGGGTGGAGATTCATCGGAGAGTGCGGTGGTGTGGTGTGAGAGGAAGTTGAGTGAAGAACTGAAGGGGGAACCGGGAACGTGTATACGGTTGCTTAAATGGATTTGCTTTTAAGTTTGACGACAAATTTACATAAAATATTATTCAATTTTCCTACGACTCTGGTATGTAAAAATATATATTAAATTCATATCATTCAAATTATAACGTTATTTTATATGAATGATAATATTATTTATATTATGAATCATTCGTGTGATGATCAAATATCTTTTTTACGTAAATTTATTTGGGAATATTAATATAATTTAAATTATATATTTCAATTTAAGTTCAGTAATGATACAAAGTTACAATTTTAATAGAACAAAGGAAATATTCACGATGTCGATCAAAGTTTTTCTCAATAAATCCTCAAGTGTAATCGTTGCATTCTTTGGGATGGAGAGTATTAACGCTGGTACTATTGATCACAATATGTTGTTACTAACATCTTGATCATTGAAAAACGGTACATCCGTACATATGAGAAATGTTAATTGCAGTCATTTGTACATCTACTTTCAAACAAATTCTATTATCCATTGATTTGAGATTGTCCCGACATGAATCGTTCTGGTATCATATTGGAGAATCATACAACACCAAACAAAAATCAACAATACAAAAGGAGTGATTCGTCCAATTTCAAAGATAACATCGACAATTCGAACATGAAGTGCTGTCAACTAGCATGGAATGAAAACAAATGGAGAATATCTTCCGAAATCGAGTGAAAATGTGTTTCATCAGCATTATCCAGCATTCCAACTGCAGAATCCCTTTCAAACTAGTACAAAGACCTATTATAGCATCACAGGATCTAAATAATGAGAACATGTTTGTGTCAAAAAAGAGCACGATAATACAGTGCACTCACTCCGTAGTCATCGCCAACAGAAGAAGCCAAATAAATTAAAACACGCAGATATTTCACAGCTGTTTTTATCAAGTGTGTATAAAAGAGTACAAAGAACGTAACTAAGCTCCTTTGGTCTGCCACGGCTTCAGCACTCCCACGACGATCACGGCTACAATTATTAAGAGGATGATGATCGCAATACACATCCATTTCCTCGAGTTCTTTTGTAGCGTCTTTGCCCTCTGCAGCGCAACATTACCCTGGGATACATGATCCACTGCGCTTGAAACCTGAGGGATATCAACAGGATTGTTTGAGCTTAGGGATTGTAGATACATGCATGATCACACTAATAGATAAGCCAAGGAAAAATAACAAGATATGAACCTGTGATTCGATGTTATCTAGCATGTCGCCTTGTGCATCCACCAAAACTGCCATATCAAGAAAAATCTGCATAGAGTATACTCAAATAAGGACCCCAATACAGGATTGGTTAGAACCAAGGAATCGCAGCTGCGAGCATTTGAGATGAACAGGAATATGAAGTACTCATATACTATCTAAAAAAGCCTTCACGCAAAATCGCAATTTCCTTTGGCTATTAATGTAGGTTTAAGTACCTGCTGCAGCTCCAGAAGCTTTCTCTCCACTTCTCTAACTGCATCATGGCGTTCTTGTATTTCAGCCAGTGTATCCATTATCTGCAGGCAAGAAACCAAAAGAGGAAATCATGAGGATGTAAAGTTACTACTGTCATAGTCTACACAACAAATTGCGGAACTTAAAACTAAGAACATGCAAACAAAATTCATACGTGGCAACGACAACAAAACAGAAGCATTTCCCTAGCTAATTACTTCTGATGATGTTACCAACATCCATAACATTTGTTCTTGTAAGCTAGAAGTGGGAATAAGAGGGGTAAACAGGGGACACACCTGGCCTCGCCCTTGTTCCTGTATAGCTTTCTGGAAAATTTGTTCACTATCACCGGTTTCAATCAGCCGGTCAATTGTCTGTGGGCAAGTAAATCATCCAGAAATGATAGGACAGGATTGGCATAACTCATTAGTCACACAGTCACTGACAAGTCGGGAAGACAAAGTTCTCACCTGTTCATCAGCATATGTACCCGTAACTGTTGACAGGATATATAAAAAAAAAATAATCAGGTCCATATTATAAAGGGCCAGAAAATTCATATATCAGGAAAAGATATTTGTCCAACAGGGGGGAGCAATGACACCTGTATATACACGCCTCTCAACAACTTCTCGGTACTCTTGATGAATGTTCTCACGTAGAGTCTGGAATCAATTTTTAGGTTGATGAGTCATCGATAATAAGTGCCCTAGCCACACATTATCCATGAAAGATAGCAAACCCACCTGAAACTCGGCCATCTTATCCTTCAACTTCTTTTTCAACGCACTGTAACCAGGGAAATAAATTAAAGAATCAGACAAGCTTCATTGCTTCACCTAAACAGAGATAAACATAAACCTACAGTAGCGAGTGAGCTATATTTCAAATACAAGCTACAGATTATAATCACAGGCTTAGAGAGGCAGCGCCAAGTTTTTCCAAGCTCAAAGGTCTGACCAAGAGTACACAGGATAAAATCAGATGGCATTGCCTTATCAAAAGCAGAAAGACGTGATTGGCCATTTCAATAAAGATTTGAAGGTAACCAAAAAGGTGAAAGGCTAAAGAATAACTTACACAGTGGCAACAGTTCTGGCGTGGTCAACTGCTGTGCCTTTCCCGCATCCAGGTTTTTGCCTGTTCGCCAAGTTCTGCCATAAACAAAATATTAATAAACACGGGAAAAATCGTAGTGACTCAACAAAGAGGTAATTTTGTCTTACATCTCTGTCAAGTTCTTCAATTTTTGATTTTATGAGGCGAGCGATTTTCTGGACTTCATCAACATCTTTCTCCATTCGCTGCTTGATTGCTTTAGAAAAACGAACCACCTAAATTAGTCGTGGAACCGAATGGGTAGAAGAAACAGTTAAACGCATCATGTTCACTCCATATGATTCAGAAAGCAAAAATGAATCCACCTTTAAAAAAAAATTACTCCGCCCTTCCAATACAAACTATGATCAGTTAATCACCATGAACAGGTGACAACAACTTGCAAAAAACATAATTATGATTTCCAAAAGCTGTAGAACCTTGAGGCGTCAAGCCTCAGGTGCCTTCAATGCCAATGCAGATATTATTTTTTAGATTTTAGGAGCACATTATCTGATCCAAAAACAAAGTTTTCACGGCTCGGGATCCTTCTAACCAAAACAACCACCCATATTAACAATGTTCGCCACTGTTTGGAACCAATCTGGTGCAGAAACGATGCACTCATGTACACACAATTCGTCAGCCCTTGCCGCCTTCCTTAACAAGCCCTCGAGCCTCCTTTGTGCTGCCTTCCTCATAGAAGCCGCCGGGTTGACCCCGAAGGCCGAATTCTATGGTAGAGAACGCTGTAATAATAATTGGGCCATGAGCGACCTGCATCCCCCTACAAGTGATTCCTAAGCAAATCGTTCAAGCCATATCAAAAGACCCAAGTACTGCAAGCACCTCTTAGAAATGGAAGACTTTTTTGTTGGTCTAGTATGGAAAATGGATTATCAGCAATCCACCATCAAAAAGTTGCCTTTCAAAGTCGTCTAGATAGTGTTTCGAAAAGTTGTTCCATTATTCCATGTATTTTTCCCATCTGACAAAAAATATGAATTTTCTGTTTATCAAAAATTCAAAAGGCATGGAAACTAGGTGAAGACAAAATCAAGAGCTCAAGAAAAAATTCAAAAACCAAATAGATTTCCCATAGTAACCAAACATGAAACAACACGGCTTAGCAATAGCATTTGGATACATTCAAATGCTAGTATCACAGGTCCAACTTGGCTTCTCGTCGAGTTGAGTGTCATCAATCAAATGTAAGGTGAAAACAATTACCTTTCATGGATGCAGCCTTAGTAACCGCTTTGGACTCCTCGTGTGCATCCTACATGAACACATTCCAATGACCATAAGAGAATAATTCCATCCATTCCAAGATGTGACGTTAATTTTCTTGGAACACTTATACAAATATTTAAAAGTAAATTTTCCAAACAGAAATCCACTACGGTGAATGCCACACTCACCTGGAGCTTCTTCAGAAGCTTATTAAGCTTATCATATTGCTTATCAATATCTTGAACCTGGAAGAATGCCACACATGATAGAGCTCTCATTAGTTAGACTGAGCAGACAAAGAGAAAACGATTAGTTGTATCCAGATGAAGAAGATGAATTAAGAACAACAAATGGCTCTAACAATTCATCTCGAAGAAAGCAGCAAGTTTACCTTTCGATAGAAGTTGTCCAGCCCAAGTTCTCCAGAGTTAGCGGGATTCAGTCCTAATTCAATATCACCTCCGGGGCCTTGCCCGCGAGGCATCTCAAAAGATTCCTGTAAAAGATGAGCGTTAATAAGAATTATAAAACTGTATGAAAACTCCACATTTATAAGACTGCAACCTTGACAAGAAATTTCGATGAAACTACTAGAAAATCCTAGCATAGCTAAGCAGCCTTATATGATTCTCTTCCCCACCCCTCATTTATCAGCAGTCAGATGCCAGACTTTGTCACGAGCAAGATCAGGAACCCTAATTCCCCATTGAAGAGCATCAACAATCGAGAGGAGAAGAGGCAAAATGAAGACGAAAATGAGATGTGTTTATTATTGCATGAATTGTACTGTACACGCCTCGGCTATTTATACTCCAAAAGATGAGCTGGCATTTGTTGGTTAAACACCAATCAAACACCGCCACGTGTCCCATACTAACAACACAACAGAAATACAACACCAACCACTAAGTACTACACATACTACATACAAGTAACACCAATACACCAGTAAACAAAACTCCATATACTTCGACATCAACATCAACCGAAAACCTCATCATAATCCATCAGACTTCCATATTTCTTGAGAAATCAACCTTGTCACTATGGTTACAAAGAAAACCACTTAAAGAGAATCAACCAGACTCCATAAACCAATACATTCATGGTTGATATAAAAATTTGCGATTTCCGCTCTGCCCCACATCAGATTAGGCCACAAGCATTGTAATGCATGCCATAATCTCCTTTCCCCTCAATCCCCAGGAGCAGAATCTTATCGTCAACTCTTTTTTATGTATGTTTCAATGCATTTCTCCTTCAACATAAACCAACAGGTAAATGTAATATTCTCATAAATTGTGGAAGTAGAAACAATAGTCAGCCATAACACAACACACTTGATGGATAAACCGCTGACACAAAGATCTGCATCACAACAAATCTACTACTCCCAAAATTCTCCAACTCAGGGAAGATAGTGTGCTCCGTAAACCAGACGACTGACACAATCCACTTCCTATTCAACCAAAAATCTACACAGCACCATCAGGTATCAGCATCCAATTCCGGTTGAATATGTGGCACAGAGTTTACATGTGAAATAAACACGTTGCTTAGCAAGAGCTGTATCTATCGCATGATCTAGACCGAATATATACTAATATACATCCGAGGATAAATGGTTATTCGTAGATATTATTCTCAACGTAATATCAGTGCTAGGACAATTACATAGATATAATCTCCTCAAAAATCCACATTTCACAAGGCAACAGCACCACATCAAACAACGATCCAATCCGCAGCGAAACCTCAACATTCTACACAAAAACCACAACAAATGCACCAAACCAAATCCAATCACCGATCACAAATCAGATCCACTGCATCCACAAATCAAACTCCACTACCTCAATCAAACAACACAATCAAACACAAAATCAAAACAGAAATCAAGTTACCGATAGAAGGTCGTTCATGGCTGAATCGCTTTCCTCTCAACGCACGATGAATCCGATCGGAGCACGATCTCGACCTGGTTCCGGCGAACCAGATCGGCGGTGAGGCGGCGGCGATGGGATTATTCTTCGAATTTTCGGACACGGAGAGAGAGGAGAGGAGAGAGAAGAGAGAGGGCAAATGGGGCGACGACGAGGAACAGCGAAGAACAGGCAGGCGAGCACGCACGTAGAGAGACCCTCTGGCGATGGGGATGTGTTTTTATTTTTGACCAATAAATTACCCAATTAAATTAATTAAATGTTGAACTGTTTATTGATTATTGAACGATGAGTTTTGGAAATGATTTGAAATGTTTTGATTTGGTTTGTTATAATAAGAGTGTTGGATGTCACCTTTGTCTTATCGTGAATAAAAGAGCTAGATATATTATTGATCCTATAATTTAAAAAAATTGTGATTTCAGTTATTTTAATAAGAACAAAATCATTTTTAACGTATTTGATATTACATAACCTAAATAACTAAACAAATATTATTATTTTATTTTTTCGTCTTAAAAAGATTATAATTAATTTCAATCCGATGGAGATAATATCAATCTATATTTGTCCTGTGATAAAAGTGAAAGTTGACTTCCACGTGAGTTCGTAAACCTTGTGCTTTACACATTGTGAGATGAAGAGGATATATGGATGTGGTAACCGTTGACTTTTAACTTTTGACACAATGGCATTCATGGAATGTGGACTGAGGTTAACCGCAGTCGTGAGTCGTCTCATCCCTTCAGTCTATACTCCTATACTCGTAGAAGAAAAAGTCTATACTCGTAGTACTTGCACATTATGCAAAGACTAAGATGCATCAATGAAATCTTCAAAATCTTGCACATAGTATACTAGAAACTCAAAATCATATCTTTCAGTTCCACTACGTTACATGCCAGACACCTCAGAATTATTCAAAGTTCTATAACTTTGAACCACTCTAATCTCTACATTAAACAAATCTACCACAACAATGAACGCTCATTGTGTGGTCAAAGCTCAGCTGCGGCTGCCTCGGCCCTTGGTGTTTCTTTATCGGTTCGGTCGTGAGTCCGAACCCGAACAGGAACAGAGGATCGTAATGCTTGTCCCCAACATTCATCGGAAGCTGATCAACGGTCTTGAACCAAGTCCGAGCGAGCTTCCCTGTGAAGCCATAATCGCCAAACAATAGATCAGCGATGCCCTGACTTTCAGTTCCTGGTAACCAACCTACGACGAGAGCATCCATTTTGTGAACATAGGACTGGAGCACTACAGGCCGGCGAGATATGATGATGCTGACGCATTTTACTGATCCGCAAACATTGGTAAGAGTGCTCGTGCCAGGAGCTGGGACTGTCAGGTCAGGTTGTCACAATCTGACTCCGCATATGGATGCTCCCCAACTACGACAATCGCATAGGAGAAGCCGCCGGACTTCACAAAGTCTGCAGATGGGTTCAGCTCGTAGACAACTTCAGTTTCTGGATCGACAGTGTGTTATGGCCTGGAGGACCGTGGTCCCTATCAATGGTCGAGGGTGTCAATTAGTCTATGTCAATGAACTCACCGTATCAAAACCTCAAACTTAAAATAAAAATATATTATAGGGAAGCAAAACGAATACACGCATTCAAAAGATATATATACCGTCAGTGATGTTGTAGCCACTGAGCCCTTGCCATGTAATCGACTAATTGTCCATCCACCACACTGACAGCCAAGATTATCAGCACGGCTCCTTGCAACTAGTATCTTCACTGCTTTTTTCGGGAGTGGAAGCGATGGCTCTTCACCAGGTTTGCCATTCTTCAAAAGAACAGCGACTTTCTCACAGCTTCCCTAGCTAGTTCTCTGTGCTCCTGCTCCGTCAAAGAATAAGCTACTTATTAGGTATATGTTTCATGAATTGGAAAAGAACAACCCAAAATAGGCAAGAATAAACCTGACACCCTAACTTGTTCACGAAGCTTGTTTCGGCCAACGGTTTTCGAACTGCCCCATCTGTAACTTGACGCACAGAATCCTCTTCACCGCATCATCAATTCTACTCATGGGAATGATGCCTTTATTCACTTCAGAGGGCAGTCCATCAATAAATTCTGTGTAGTTGTCAGGAACCATGATCTGCAACAAAGGACGTTTGTTACAAACGTATATAGCCAACATTCAAGGACTTCTCCATCTTTGGTCGTAATTGTATTTGATTTGCTTTAGCCAATCAAACATAACAGGAGTGGTGGGGGTGTAAACCCCGGGGGCGCTCCTAATACTTCATGGTAATTTGTCGAGCTATCAGCATATGTTGAAAAATGAAGACTAAGAGAAGACCCACCATATCAATGCCAGCGAGAATCCCTTCTTGAATGGAATATGAATAGTTAGCTTTAGGCAGTGTTGTAATCCGGTCTATGCCTTTGCAATCTGAAATAACAAAACCCTGACAGGATACAAAGTCCAAAAATGTAAGCCAACGCGTCCAATTCCATAAGTTCATTGTTGTCGTGCAGCTTAAATTACAAAATCGAATGTTACCCTGAACTTCATTGTATTCTTCAGAAAACCAGTAATAAGGTTGCGGTTAGCATGCATCTTTTCGCCATTCCAGGTAGAGTAGGAGATCATGATCATGGACACGCCCCCAATGACCGCATGGTAGTAACCTGGCATATGGATGCTGAGCAAACCATGCAAGCTTACCACGGTGTTGTTTTCGTTTATGCATTTGGTCGTGCCACCCTCACCCACATAGTGCTTAGCACAAGCTGCAACCTTATCACAGTCCAAACAGAAGAGGGATAAATCTTCAATTTTCTTCCAAAAGCACAGGAGTAAAAGACAGCCATTAACAAGGATCAAGATGAGAGTTTGTTATGCGAAAAAGAGAAAAGAATGGAGTGTAGACGATAGATACATAAACTGGTATATAAGAAATTTCTTGAACCGTCATATGTACTGCTCACATATTTGCCAAACATAAATGTAGGAGCTTTCCACTTTATTCAAGTCAAATTTGCCAAACATAAATGTCAGCTGCTTTCCTTTGATATAGCAGATAACGTGCAGAGCTTCCAGTTTATTCATGAATTTATCCAAGCATGGGTGCCGTGACTCTTCTAACATTCATATGATCATCTTTGGATATCTTGTAACATTCCATGGTATCAACAACTGCTACTCTTATGACGCAATTAAGGGGCTTACATAGAAAAGCGAGTAGAGCTTGGAAAAAAGAACAAGGGACTTGCTTGCCAGCAACGTAGGGAACACCTTTACGTTCATTAGGAGGAATATCACCCTGTAAACGGGATATGATCGAGATCAACTCTTGAACAATCTTGGGATCTTCGATGTAACTCTCATAACACCTGCCCCATCTTGGATCTCTGCAGACCTGAACATGACAAAGCAGACACATATAGCTGATCCTTTTTTCCCCCCCTTTTACAAACGTATTGCTGATCCTTTTAAATTTCTACTAGTGTTCAGCATTGTTTCGCCGTTTGGAAACTGTGTATTTGGGGAATGCTTACTGCAATGCAAGGTGCGAACGCATAAGGGATACCGGTAGCTCTGACTTTGAGAGCAGTCGCAGCTCCGATCCTCTTGAGAAGATCAGGATCCCTGTTTCATAACAAAACGACCAGGATCTCAATTCAAGGATGATCTTTTCCTAAGGTGAAGAGTAGCAAATCTACTAGCATGGAACTCTTCCACAATTTGAATAGTTTGTTCCGAACTCTATCATGGACAAGTTCCTTTTGAGCCCAATAACTACAGTGCCATCATATCAAATCACTTCCAATCCGGTTATTCGCCTAGTGACAAATGCTACTGCATAGATCTCCTATTTTCCTCAACCTAGACCACCTAGGATAATGAATACTGTTCAAAACCAATCCATATCTCATGACGACTATCAACACCATAGGCAAGACACGATACTGTTTTTCCAAGATAAAAAAACTGGAGTCTGCAATATTAGCGAGAATGCAATGACAAGACTATAGAATAATAGAACAGTTACCTAGTTACCCCCAAGCCAATGTTATGAGGGAAAAGGGTGGCCTGGTACACATTGTTGTGACCATGAAGCGCATCAATCCCATAGATCATTGGGATCCCAAGGCGGGTGGCTAAAGCACCCTTCTGAAAGCCGTTAACCATATCGATCCACTGCTCGGGAGAGGCATTTATTGCTGGGGCACTTGCTTGAATGCTCAACACACTCCCAGCACACCCAGTACCATCACTTGAGCTCGTACCTGATCAATAACAACATGATTGGACTTAACAAGAACGTGGAAGTTATCACATAAAACCAAGCAAGTATTCCTTCAAAAGATCCGGTGTAAGATTGTGTCTCTCGATCTGCGTCATTTGGCCAATCTTCTCTGCCAGAGTCATTCAGCTCATCAGGTCCTTGATTCGTGCACCTAGCGGCTGCTTCAGATCCTTGTACTTCATGTACTCTGCCTCGGCCAATGAGGTCCATTCACAAAAGAATAGAATTGCCAACAAGAAGGTTGATGCCACAACCCTTCCCATTTTGATTTCACCAGTTCACTTACAAAGTCCACAAAAAAAATCCAATTCAAGAACACAGAATGAGAACAACATGAGTAATCCAGTACTCATGTATCTTCAAACTGGCAATGCATTCATAATATAACTATGATCATCAACTTGAAATGTTTTGCTATTGTGTAGAAGCATATCTGTACCTGATCAGGACTCAGAAATCGATAATCTGATACCAAGTTAAGGAATTTAATTTTCCATGTAAGTGAAGTGAAGAAGTGGAAAGTTTGTTATTTGTTTACTGTGTGAGAGTTGGATGTGTTATGTGTTTGAATTGGGATGACTATTTATAATTATCAGAACCCCAATATAATCCAGAAATTTTCTGTCATTTGCACGAAAATAGTGGAACATGAGTGGATAAGATAAAAATTTTCTCCAAGTGAGGGTTGAAAAAGGTACTGTTGGTCACAGTTTTCTATTTACCGATTTGGATTTGTGAGTGTAAGTGTGAGAGAAAGGACACTACCCGAAAATCCTGAAGCACGAGTGGATAAGATAAAAATATTTTTGCAAATGACGGCTGCGAAAAAATGACTATAGGTCTATATTTTCGATTTATTTATTTGGGCATGAGTATGAGCTCGACGATTTGGCTTTGGTCTTATCTGAGATAAGAACATGTTCAATAATCAACAACTCATCCTCTCTTGTCTACCCTTAAATGTCGATGTTCTTCTTTATTTCCTTGACATGCCATGTGATGAAACATATATTAGGTATCGCTTATAAGTTATAACTTTCATTATTGTACAATGGTTGACATATGTACCTGTTCTTTCGTATGAGCTTCCTTCTTTTCAATAAGAAAAGTTCCATTTCATTAGTAGGAGTGCAGTACACAAAAGATATAATCCTCTTAAGTGTATGGTGTCAGTGTGTGTTGTAACAAGAGAGCGATTATAATCAAAAGTGTATTTCTTATACTTGGTTTATTAGATAAAGTTGTGGTCTAAGATTTGTGTAATTAGGGTTTACATAAAACCTCTACACATAACACAGTGGTAACATTAGGAAATTTCATGGCCTTATCTAAGGATTAATAGATCCGTTTTATCTCCACCAAGAGCAAATAAACGAAATGAAGGGAAAAAAAATGTGACAGCAGACGCTGCAACCAATGGCATTGCGAGAACAACTAACACAGAACTGAACCAGACCAAGCAATTCATAGAGACGGGAAAAAGGTATATAGAAACGTCTTCTTTTCCACTCAAATTATCGTTGCTTGAAACAAAATACAGTATAGCAACCAACTGACAATAGATCATTTTCTCATGATCTTTATTCACCATCCTTCACTCCTTGTCAAAAACCCTAATTTGGGATTAAACTTGATCTACACTCATAAAAGCTTCATTTCTTTAAAACAAGCTTATGATGTTTATACGTAGCCAGCCAACCAAGAATAAACAATACATGTTTTTAAAAAACTTGGAAACATTTTTGCAGAACAGTCATCCAGATTAAGCAGGTTCTCTGTATAGGACCAACTCTATCAAAACTATTAAATAAATAATAAAAGATCCAAAATTGTATATCTAATTAACCACTTTGAACAGCTTAGGAAATGCCAAAAAAGGCCCAAGAAAGTCACATTACGCCTCAAATCTTGCTCAACAGTGACGAGAAATCTCCGATCAACGCTTGTTTTCTACTCCGTAATCAAGGAGACAGCAGTCAGAGACTAGTCTACTCGAGAGAGATCTCACAAGCAAGATCAACAACCTAATCCAACGCTTCTGCTTCCACAGAAATCGAAATCGAAAGCGATAGATTCCCCAAAAAATAATTTGCTGAGGAACTCCGAATAATCATAACGCACAAAATTAGGAAGAAATTGGACACGAATTGCCAAAACAACAAGTGTTTATATCGAAAAATCGGAATCGCGAAATCCCACAACGCCATAAACGCCTCCGATACCAATCTGTTACAGAGAGAAATTCGAAGATCTAGAGAAATGAATTTTACTTCGAATGAGTGGGAAATGCGAAGAGGAGAGGAGTGCGAAGATGAAGATGAGCAAGGGAGAAAGTGAGGGCCAAGCCAGCCTCTTGGACCAAATGTTGTCTCTAAAGAGATTCTCATTTTCCACAACTCTATGGCCATGTTTGGCAAGGGATTGAATAGCTAATCATGATAATTTCATGATTTTTGTAATAATTAGTCATTTGAGATGTCTTATATATATATATCTCAAAATTTTTATGACATTTTTATATATAAAAAATATTATATGATTATGAATTAAAATAGATGAAAAAAATTATTATATGATTTATAATTAAAATTAAAAAAAAAAAGATCTAAATTTATATGCATAAAATAAATATCCCAAAATATCAAATATGGGGAGATCATGTTTAATAATAGAATAAGATAACTAATCATAATATTAATAATGAAGGGATTAATAATATCCTAATTATTATCCTATCTTTTTCCATTTACGTTTATCATGGATGTATTTGTTTTGAGGATGAGATAAGATAATATTAATAGTTCTGGGATTATTTATCCTGATATTATTTTTTATCTTGTGTTTGTTTGTGATGGGACTATGAGGGATTAAGTTAGTCAAGTGATAAATAATCCCTCACCCTATGAACCTTAAAATGCAAAACAAACATGGGATAAACTATTATAAAGGATTATTAGTCTTATCTTATCCATATAATCCTCAAAATAAACACACCCTATAATACTCCTTCCTTTATTGTCGAACGATAGAACATGAGTTTTATGGAATGAGAGTAATACAGACTTGTTCTTTTTATGCAAAAAAAAAACACGATATTAACTAGTATAATGTTTGAATGTATCATACTGTAATAAGTATTGTTATATGGTGGGTGCAGTTTAATATCCAGTTTTCTACAAACTAACTATTGTTGCAACATTTTACGCGCCAAGCCTATGTAAAAGATAGTTTTATCATGTCGAGATGTTACTCGCTATCTTGACCGCCACATAAAGTATTACCGTTGTAATTTGGAAAGGATTCTTCAATAGGTTATGGCCCATGATATAGAAACTCAAAGCTGGTGCCATAACTAAAAACTCAAAGCATATCTTTCAATTCCACTACATGCCTGAAACCTCAGAATTCAATCATTCTTTGAATTCCAATGAAACTAAATTTTCTTCCCCTTATTTGCTTTCGAAATGAACAATGAACACTCAAATAGTTTAATCTAAGCACAGCCGTGCCATCTTCAGTGCCTCAGTCTTACTTTACAGGCTCAGTGGTAAGACCGAACCCGAATGGGAAGAGTGGATCGTAATGCTTGTCCCCAACGTTCATCGGAAGCTGATCGACGGTCTTGAACCAAGTCCTAGGAAGCTTCCCGGTGAAGCCATAATCGCCAAACAACGCGTCTGTGACACCTTGTCCTTCAGTTCCTGGAAGCCATGCTGCAACGAGAGCATCTATATTGTCAACATAGGGCTGGAGAACTACAGGCCGGCCAGAGATGATGATGCTGACGCATTTCACTGATCCGCAAACACTGGTTAGGGTGCTCGGGCCGGGTTCTGCGATTGTAAGATTCAAGCTGTCACCGGCTGTCTCGGCATATGGAAGCTCCCCAACGACAACAATGGCATAGGAGAAGCCACCAGACTTCACGAAGTCTGCATCAGGGTTCAGCTCATAGACAATTTCAGTTTCTGGATCAACTGTTTTTTCTATCGCCTCGAGGATAGTAGTACCTGTCGATGGTCGATGCCCGATGGTCAATTAGTGTATGAAAATTCAAAACTTAGAATAAAATGTTTTAGAATATTATTTTTGAAGACGGAGGCAAAACGAACCGGAAGTGATGTTGTTGCCACTGAGGCCTTGCCATTCGATTGTCCAACCACCACACTGATAACCAAGATTGTCAGCATGGCTCCCTGCAACTAGTATCTTCTTTGCTTTCCTTGGGAGAGGAAGCAATGGCTCATCACCAGGCTCGCCATTCTTCAAAAGAACGAGCGACTTTCTCACGGCTTCCCTCGCTAGATTTCTGTGCTCCTGCTCAATCAAAGGATAAGCTAGTTATTAAATATGTTGCGCAAGTTCGACAGGAACAACCTGATAAGGCACAGGAGACAAACCTGACTTCCAAGCTCGTCCACCAAGTTTGTGTCGGCCAATGGGCTCTCAAAAAGCCCCATCTGGAACTTGACGCGCAGAATCCTCTTCACTGCATCATCGATTCTACTCATTGGGATGATGCCCTTGTTCACTTCATCAGTCAGTCCATCAATGAATTCTGTGTAGTTGTAGGGAACCATGATCTGCAGCCAGGAAATTACTTGTTATGTTGTTGTAAGCAAAGCATTCAAAAGGGCTTGTTCTGTATTATATGGTCCTGAAGTTTTGCGCCCAATGCATTCCAGCTTATAGCACAATCACAGATACAAGGCAAGTTATTGAGCGCATGAGCATTTGCTGTTAAAAAATAAAGACTAGCTGAAAACCAACCATGTCAATGCCGGCGTGAATCCCAGCTTCAATGGAGTATGAATAGTTAGCATGAGGCGGTGATGTAATTCGGTCTATGCCTTGCCAGTCTGAGATAACAAAACCCTGATAGGATACAAAATCAACAAACATAAGCCAGCACGTTCAATTTTTTAAGTTTCTGAAAAATGACTCGACAAATGCTCCCTAGTTATTAAATGTTACCCTGAACTTCAAGGTATTCTTCAGAAAACCGGTAACCATGTTGCGGTTAGCGTGCATCTTAATGCCGTTCCAGCTAGAGTAGGATACCATGACCGTGGATACGCCCCTAATGATTGAGTTGTAGTAACCTGGCATGTGGATGCTGAGCAATCCATGAAAGCTTATCACGGTGTTATTTTCGTTTATGCCCTTGGTCGTGCCACCATCACCAACGTAGTGCTTAGCACAAGCTGCAACCTTGTTACTGTACAAGTAGACCACAAATAGTTAAAGCTTTAGAAGAAATCTCTTGAGCCATTTAACAAATTGTAATCAAGCATTAAGTGGCTTCCCCGTCTAATATGTTTTCTGCTAGTCTAATCCCACCCCAGAAAAACACTTCGTATAATTGTAAGAATCATCTATCACGATCTGTATATACCCCGAGAACACTGACTGGTTTGTACTCATGTTCTAGGTGATTATTGTTGCAGAGCAGACAACAGGGTCAAACCAGGAGCTCATAAACATCAACCAGAACTTGTAACATGACAGTAAATATCACTGTTGAATGCTTAAACCAGCTATGTTAATCATGTCTGTGCCACGACACTATATTCGATTCCCATAAACATAGACTAATAGTACTAATAAAGGGAAAGGGATGGGCAGGCTGACTATTAAATATGTTCATACACCAATACACCAACTGAGCATAGTGATTGAAACAAGGGCGGTGCTAATCACCCCCTTGTTGGCTCCATCCTTTTTTTTTAAATTTATTTAAAATTGTTTATAATATTTAATATATATATATATATATATATATATATAAATCAAATTATAAAAAT